>PVIJ01007238.1:0-39508 GCA_004024925.1 Scalopus aquaticus | reverse complement strand
GAGAAGAAGAAGAATGGAAGAATAAAGCTGCAGGTTTGCTGAAAGATTGCTGCCCCGTGTCGTCCTTGCTGGTCAAGCGCGCGACACTAATATTTTTACAATTTTGCCTTTTCCAGAATGTCACAAAACTGGAATCATATAGTATATAGTCTTTCAGACAGGCTTCTTTCACTTTTTTTTTCTTTTACATTTTTAAATTGTCATTTATATTTTTTACATTTTGTATTCCCCTAGGGTAACCCACCACCAATTCACCCGTGTCCTGTCTCCGTGGTCCCTTGTGTCCTTTTCTACTCCATTTTGTGCCCTTATCCTCTCCCTCCCCCGCTGAGTGTTTCTCTCCTATTTGGTTTCCCTATAGTCCTGTTATAAGTGAAACCATTTGATATTTTTCTCTTTCTTTCTAGCTTATTTCGCTGAGCATGATCCCTTCTAGTTCCATCCATGTCGCTGCAAATTGCATGTGTTTATCTTCTTTGAATGCTGAATAGCATTCCATTGTGTATATGGACCACATCTTCTTGATCCAATCATCTATTTTTGGACATCTGGGTTGTTTCCATACCTTTGCTATTGTAAACAGTGCTGCAATGAACATACGGGTGCATGTATCCTTTTGGATTAGTGTTTTTGTGTCCTTTTGGTAGATTCCCAAAAGTGGTATTGCTGGGTCGTATGGAAGCTCCATTTTTTACAGTTTCAGGAATCGCCATACAGCTTTCCATAGTGGTTGGACCAGTTCGCATTCCCACCAGCAGTGTAGAAGAGTTCCTTTTTCTCCACATCCTTTCCCTGCCATCTCCTTTGATATGCTTCCATCTCTCTACATTTATCTGCTGATCTCTATCCCTTTATCCATGTTTACCTCTGCTTCCTCCTCCCCCCACCCAGCTGTCTCTGTCTCTGGGTCTGTCCTTCCCTACCTATGTCCAACTCCATTCATGGCTACTTCTGTGCCTGTCAGTCTACCTCTCCCTGATCACCTCTCTGTCCATCTCCTCCTTTCCTTTGAAAATGCTATGAAGAGTGATATTAATGGCACCAGTCTTCTATAAAAGCTGAACTACAAATTTCTCCCCATCCTCTACAGTTGAACATATATCTCAGAGAAAGGACCTACAGTCCTTGGATTGCTAAAGATGCATGAACTGTACTAAATTTCTGAAATAAAAGTCAAAATGTCTATTAGATACCTTTAAAACAGGTATACACTAATATCTTTTAAAAAATTATATATATATTTTATTTATATCTTTTACATTATTGTGTATTCCCCATAAAATTCCCACCACCAATTCACCCATTAGTGTAACTAACTAATATCTTTTAAGCATTGCTATTTTTTTCCCCACTAAGTGAAAAATAGAATAAAATCTATGTGCTCAAAGCATATCTTGCAAACCATTCACTAGACTTATATTTTTATAAGTAAGCTTCTAGAAACGAAGAAGGTTGAAAAACCCTATTCTAATAGGAATAGACCACATGAAACACAGACCCTGAACAAATTATCCTTGAAAATGACATCTTCGTTGAAACAGAGCAATTCAGAATTCTGCAGACTGTATTACATCAGAATAATTACTTGACTTTTGCCTGACAGTCTAGTTTGGTAATTATGGCCCCAATAATAAGGAATCTTTAACAGCATTATGGAACTATGTGATTAAATCTCTCGGTTTCACTTTCCTTCTCTATAAAATGGGGCTTATGATAATAAATGACCTTCGAGGAATGAATGAAACAATCCATGTAAAGCAGTAGAACACTGCCTGTAATAGTATGAACTCAAAAAATCTTATTATTACTTCTATTGTTGTTATTATTGTAACTGTTTTCATTGTTATAATTATATAAACATTTAAACAGCCAGTCTGCTCTCTGGACAGTTTCCTTACCTAAAAAAGATGAATCTCTGAGATCATTTTTGGGTCTCTGTTTCTAGAATTCCATATATTTCAGAATGTTAAGCACATGGGCCATATTTTAGAACAGACTCCATGATACAATTTTTATCCTCAAATTTTGTCAGATGTGTAAGTTACAAAGGAAAGGAAAGAAGCCACAGGATAAACTTTTGATTTTCAAACAATTTTTAAAGATTTATTTTTGGATAGAAGAACTGGGGTATAGGCTAGAGGTGTGTGTGTGGAGGGGTGAGAGGATTCACCAGAGACAGATTGGGAAGCAGAACAGGCAGATTTACTGAAGTAAACTGCTGAGGGGAGCAGCAGGCAAGACAGGAGAGGTCTACTGTGCCACGTGGGAAGCTCCCTGGCCGGGGGTTGAACTCAGGATGCAGCAGTCATAGCGTGAGAGCTCTGAGTCTTAACCCCCAATGCCACCAGGAAGGGCCAAATGTCAAGCATTACTAAAGTCAACCTGACATGTGTAAACCTGCTTTCTTGTTGACTTATTTACCTCTCACAATATCAGGACAAAAAACTGTAAAATCAGAAACAACTTTCATTCTAGTTCTTTTTTCCAAGCTGCTCATATGAGACAGCTGGGGTAGTTGACATTTCCACAAAGAGACAAGGACTTGGGTGCCTTGTAAGTTAGAGGGTCGGACTCAGCACTAGGGTTGTTGCACTTTGTTTCGGTGCTACCTGTGGATGCTGTACTTTTCCTGGAAATGGCGCTGTGTCTTTCTTGGGAATTCCATCTATGGACCTTCCACCCTCACTGGGCACACTGTCCATGAGGCTGTACTTTGTCCTGGAATACTGTCTGTAGGGAGTTACTTCATTTTGGATACAATTTGTGGCTAAATCAGATCCCAAGCGGAGGGGCTCTCTAACATTGTTAAACATTGATTTCCTCTTCAAAGCTGCTTAGCCTGTGCAGCTTCGAGGGGGAGCTCTATTAGTGGATATGTGTATTTTTACATGTCTGCTAATTTGGGTTTGTAACAGGACTAATGGCAAACTCATGAATACGTACTTCAGACTGAATAGCTCTCATGCTTAAAATAATAAATATAATCTCTTGGCCTACTAGTCCTATTTTCTGAATGGATAAGCTGGAGGTGGGGGCCTACTGGGAGAAAGGAAGAATAACAATCAGCGGATTGACCTTGAGCCTGAGAAAACAGCCCGTGGTATAAAAATTCTAACCTATTAGCTAAGATAAGCAATTGGCAATGACTGCATCTTAGAAAGACGAAAACTGTGAAAGCACAAACCATATTTATTCAGGCAAGAGCCGTTACTTCCAAATGTCTTGGCATAACGTACCCTGCAATGTGGTGAATGACTTTTTGCCTTTGGAGGTACAATGCCACATCACTTTTCAGAATATTTCCTATGACTAAATCATAACATTGTCACATATTCTACAAGAATTTTCACATCTTAATTACCCGCCCTTTTATTTTCTTCATTCAATGTTTCCCTTGGGGGTGTCCAATTCCCCGTGGGGGTGTGGCAACATTCACATATCCCTAGCACCCGTGTAGTCCCTCGTCCCCCAATCTCGTCAACATTAGCATTCCCGTGTTTATCAGGTACACTCCTGCTTCCTTACAAATTCATACCCTACATTCCTGTGGTCATGCCCAACACATTTGTACAACTAATGCTGGTAAGGATCCTCTAGCTGAGGAATATGGGCCATGGGGGCTGGATCTGTGCAGTTTACATGGCGTACTACCAGGGAGCACCCTGTGGAGTTCATACACCTTCACACTGTCTGCAGTAAGGCTTGGTAGGCAGCAGAATAAAACCTTCTTAGGGCCTTGAGATGGCCAGAGAGGAAAGAGAAAAGAGGTCATCAATTTTTAAAAAAAAAAATCCCTGCCTAATTCCTGTTGTTTTAATGTTTTCATTTTTTAACCTCTGCTTTTCAGAATGGGGATTCAGCTATCCTTGCGTGGTTGTTCATTTGTCTTTTTCCTTTTCAAATTTTTATTGAGAGATAATTATAGACTCTCCTGCAGGTATAAGAAACAATAAAGGGATACTGTGTATCCCTTACTTACTGCTGACCACCCCCCCTCATTGGTAGCATCTTGCAAAATTATAGTATAACAACATGGAGAATATTTTAACAATATCACATGGACACTGAATTGACAAGGTCAAGATACAGAACCTGTCCATCACTACAAGGGTCCTCACGTTACCCTTCCGTAGTGATACCCACCTCCCTCTCCTACTGAATTCCTTCTTAACTCCTGGAAACCAATAATGTGTTCTTTATTTCAATAATTTCAGTTTCAAGAATGTTATATAAGTGGAATCACAAAGTATGTGACTTTTTGAGATTTTTTTTTCCCCACCAGCATATCTCTCTGGACATTAATCCATGTTATATTTATCAACACTTTGGTCCTATTTATTGCTCACTAGTATCCCCTGGTATGTCTATATCACGGCTTGTTTAACTACTCATACACTGCTGGACAATTGAGTTATTTGCTATTATGAATAAAACAGATTAAAACATTCATTTTCATGTCCTATCTGTGGGGTCAATGCCCAAGCATGCAACTACTGGCTTTATAGAAGTTTTATGTTTAGGTTTTTAAAGAAGGAATCAAAATTTTCCACAGTGGCTATTCATTGTACATTGTCATCAGCAATGTATGAGTTGATTCAGTTCCTCCACATCTTGGTCAGAATTTGCTATTCTCATTATTTCTTATTTTAGCCATGTGGTAAGCGATATCTCACTGTGATTTCAATTTATGCAGCCTCAATAACTAGTGACATGAACATTTTTTCAAGTGCATATTTGTCATTTGAATATGCTCTTTGATGAACTATGTGTTCGTGTCTTTGTCCATTTTCCAACTGGATCACACATGTACACATGCATGCAAGTACACATGCATGTATGTATGTATTACAGTGTTGAGTTTGATAGTTCTTTGTATATCTTAAGTACTAATCCTTTGTTACATATGTGATTTGCAAAGGTTTTCTCCTCATCTATAGGCTAGGAGAAATAGTATATAGGCTAAAGAATAAAAGTATAATTTTGATGAAGTCAAAATTATCAATTGACCCTTTTATGGAGTGTGCTTTTGGTGTTATCTAAGTAAACTCTGCCTTACTGTAGGTCCCAAAGAGTTTACCCTATTTTTTCCCCTAGAAGTCTCATAATTTTACATTTTAAAATTAAGACCATTGTCCATCTTGAGTTAATTTTTGTATAAGGGGTGAGATTTAGATCTAGGCTCATTTTTTTTTTTTGCCTATGGCTGTCGAATTACTTCAGCACCATTGATTAAAAAGGTTATCCTCCTTCCATTAAATTACTTTTTCACATTGAAAAATCAGTTGAGTGCACTTATGTGGGTCTATTTCTCTGTCCTCTATTTCATTCCATTGATCTATGTATCTATCATTCCATCAATACCATACAAACTTGATTGTTTTAGCTATATAGCAAGACAACAGTGCATAGATTGATCACTTCACATATATTCCTTTTTCAAGATTAACTTAGCTTTCTATACAACAAAAGAAAATACAAGATGAATAGACACCACACTGAGTGGGGAAATATTTACATAATATATAACTGATAAGGGATTAACATTCAAGATATTTTTTTTTAAAAAACCCATATGATTCAACAACAAAGAAACAAATAATCCAGTTAACAAATGGGCGGTAGATGTGAATAGACAATCCACCAAAAAAGATATCCAGAAGGCCAACAGACATATGAAAAAATGTGCATTGTCATTTTTTTTTTAAGATTTATTTATTTAAGCTGGGGTACAGGCCAGAGGCATGGAGCGGCGAGAAGGCTCACCAGAGACAGAGCGGGGAGCAGAACAGGCAGATCAGAAATACACTGCTGAGGGGAGCAGCGGGTGAGGCAGGAGAGGTCTGCCACACCATGTGGGAATCTCCCCGGCCAGGCGTCGAACTTGCGTTGCCGCTGCCGACAGCTCTACAGCGCAGCACTTAACCGCTGCGCCACCAGGGAGGCCCTGTGCACTGTCATTTTTAATAAGAGAGATGTAGATTAAAACTGCAATGAGATACCACCTCATACACATGAGAACGGCACATATCAAAAAGAGCCCCAACAACAAGTGCTGGAGAGGAGGCAGAGAAAAAGGAACCCTATTACACTGTTTGTGGGAATGTGAACTGATCAAATTGCCATGGAAAGCAATCTGGACTCACCATAAAAATTAAAAGTAGAAAGAGAGCACAACCTGGCAAACCTATTATTGGGCATTTATTCACAGAATATGAAACCGTCAACAAAAATACCCATATACTCTACAATATTTACAGCAGCAATAGTTAGGATATAGAAGCAGCTTAAATCTCCTTCAATGGATGAAGAGATCAAAGATGTGGTGCAAAAAAGGATGAAATGTAGCCATTTTCAACAAGACGGAGGAAAGTCGAAAAAATATATATATGCAGCAAAGCAAGCCAGGTGTTTATAAAATAGACAATTCGACAATATAAAACACTTTCAGGGCTCTGAGGTTTAGAGACGGAGGAAGAAAAGAGACAAGGGACGGTGGCGAGGGCAGAGGGAGATGACTTAGCTCTTCTAGGGCCTGTGCCTCTCCATATAAATGTTAGAATAAGCTTGTCTATGTCTCCAAAAATAACTGCCTCTTTACTGCCATGTGGAGGGAGAAATCCACTTCGGCTCCACTGACACCTGAGAGAAGCATCTGCTCGCTGCTGGTGGGCATGGCTGTGGGAAGCTCGCCTCTCCACATTGTGTCCACCTACACCTCGTTTGGGGAGGCACTGGGTACCACGAGGCCCTGATGACTTCATGAGTCCCTATTCTTCAGACGTCAGCACTGGAGGGGAGGCCTTATAACTTCCAACTGTCAGAGAAGAGTGGAAGGTCTACACTCCCCAGACGGCCTCCTCTGAGACAGTGGGAAACGGGGGAGGAAGGGTGGTCCATTACTGGCAAGTGGGAATGAAAAGTCCAACTAGGAACTCAGTCTTCTCCGACACGACACCGACAGCTGCCCCTTGCAGGGGTACCGGAGCACCTCACCAGAGCCCTATGAGAAAAGACATCTCGATTCCTCTCTTGGCTAGTGAGGGTGGGGATAGGGCCACACTTTTCCCTGTGCTGTTTGGCTGCACAGAGCACGTAGCTATTGTCTACAAGTAAGATGGGATCTTACTAGGCTGCTCTTGCCTGTTTTCTTTTTTTTTTCTGTCCGTGCCCATTGGTGTTCCTGAGTTGCTACTTTTTTCAGCTCCAAGTGTGAGATATATGCGACCAAAAGAAAACCCAGGACACGTACCAGCTTGTCATTGCTCAGGCCCCAAAATCCCCACACAGTCTCCTCCTCTGCAACTTTCAGGCTTCTTCTGACTTTTTAAATATATAAGATCCAAGGTTTGTCATTGTACTAGTGGCAGGAGTAGGGAAAAGTATGTTTACTCCATCTTCCTGGAAGTAAAGTCCCCCTATTTGTCTTAAATTGTATGCTCATGCTTACAGGGGCATACGCAGTCACGTCTAGTCTAATCTCTCCACTTCACCCCAGAAAACAGACTTAGGAAAGGTAAGTAGCTGGCTGAAGGTCAAACATGATGTGAAGGCAGAGCTTAGGCCAAACGCCAGATCTTCTGGCTTGTCATTGATACTTTTCCCCTGTACTATCCTGCTTTTCTTGCCCTTGCCTTGTTTTCTTTCCTACATTTCATCTTCTAAACTCCTTCAGTTTTCTCTCTCCTGTTATGCACTGAACCCTTCACCACAAAACAGACTGAAATCAGACAGCTACCTCTAGGTCATCCCCTCCCCCCATTATAACATTAAAAACTTATCCTAAAAAGTTATAGTTCAGCTCTTTTGATGGTGGAACTAGAGGAAAGTTTGGGGCAGGGAATAAAGAGAAGGTGCTATGTAAGGTCTAATAGATAAATAATAATAGCTAACAGACTTACAGATCCAGGCTAAGAGTGCAATTTTTTTTCTCCACCCATTCATCACACACTATAATCTTCTAGCAGAGTGCCCTAATTCAGTACCATCTGCCACCATTAGATTAAATTACTATTATGATTTTGAGTATCAAAGTCATAATATACAGAGGTTAAAGCTTTTTGGTGTTAGTAAAATCCTAAAAGTGTATGTACAGACTACTTTGATAATTTTGAAAAAGCACAATTCAATGAATGATGTCTAATGGATTTATAAAAGGGTGAAAACTCGGGAACTATTAAATTTTGAACCTAGTTCTCTCAGTCATTTGGGGAAACTTCATGCAAATTAGTATTTCCAATCATTAATTCTCAGGCTCAACAGGAAAATAATGATTTCTTGACAGGAGGTAAAATGAGAAGGAGTAGGGGGAAGAAGAAATGGTAGCAATGACGACGGCCATTTACCTAGCCTTATTTTCTATCAAAAGCACGAGGCTTCCTTACTCATGTATGTTTTAAGCAATCAGGTGATACAACTGGATAGATCATACTTGGTTCATGACATACACTCAGCACTGGCCTCCTAGCTATTTAGCTAGTTATTTTTAATAATGTAATAAGCACAAATTCACAATATCCCCTCCAAAAAAAAGACCTTGATTACTATGACAATTCCTTTACCCCCATCCTACATACCCCCACAAACCAGTCAAGATAGTCATCATCCTGAATCCTTTGTTCATTACCACTTTGCTTTTCAAAAATTAGTTTTGCTACACCTATATGTAATATAAAGATACTTTTATTTTAAATTTAAAAATATAACATGTTTTATGGATTCTTTGAGGGCTTACTTTTTCACCTAATATTATATTGCTAAAATTTACCCATATTTTTGTGTATGGCTGTAGTTACTTTGTTCTGAATGCTGTATAAATTCCACTGCATGAATATAGCACAGTTTATTAATGTACAGTTAATGCTAATGAGGATTTAGGTTGTTTCCAGGTTTTTGTATTGTGAACTATACTGTTATATTTGTCCACGTCTCCTTTTATACATGAAAAAGAGGTTTGCTTAGGTGTTAATCTAGGAGTAGAATTTTGGAGACATAGGCTATGTGAGTGTTCTGCTTTAGGAGACAGTGTCAAAATGTGCTCCACGGTGTTTGCAGCAATTTCTCGATCGTCCTACCAGTACACACAAGAAATTGTGTGACTGTGTCTTCTCCATCTTTGTCTTTCTTAGCTGGACTTTGTCATCTAAACCCAGAACTTGGAAAATAATTTCAGTAACTATCTCCTCAATTCTCTCAGGGGTGGTACATAACTGGTACCATTCTAAAAGCATAAAAGTTAATTCTGTACACATAATGGATATTGTAGGGCGTTAGCACTTTGTTCTCTCCAGGAATCGTGGCTAAGAAAGGCTGCTTAGTATTGTCACTTTTTACTTTTTGTCAACCAACGGATATAAAATGGTATCTTATGATGTCATTTGCATTTTCCTGATTAACAATATTGAGCCTCTTTATTAGTTAATTAGCCATATGTATTTGAAATTCTGTGAAATGTCTGTTTATTGTCTTCTGTTCAATGTCCTATGGGATTTCTTAAAAAAATTTAAAACGTTATGTACTCTTTAAAATTGACATATAATTGACATATAACATTATTACTTGTTGCAGGTGTACAACATAATGATTCAATATTTATATATAACATATGTCTAGTTGACACCCATTACCGTTCATGGTGACAAAACTTATTTTCTTGTGATGAGAGTTTAAGATCTACTCTCAACAGCTTTCAAATATTCAGTACAGTACCATTAACTATAGTCACCGTGCTGTACCTGATGTTCCCAAGGCTTATTTATTTATAACTGGAAGTTTGTACCTTTTGACCCCCTTCACCATTCTTGCTATTATTGATATTATATTCTTATTATTTGTTTTTTGAATATTTTCTCTATTTGTAACTTGTCTCTTCTCACTCTTTTAGGAGTATTTTGATAAACAACATTTTAAGTTTTAAATAGTTAAATGTATCACTTATTTTATAGTTAATTGTTTTGTGACTGAAGACATCTTTCAAATCTATTCCTAAGTTAGTAAGATATTCACTAATATTTTCTACCCAGAATTAAAAATTTTTGTTTCTGAAATTTATACTATTGATGGAACCTGTATAGAGTGTGAGGCAGGATTTATTTTCATCTTTTTCCATATGGATAAACATCTTTTCAACTTCACTGGTAAACAGTCTCTCCATTTCCCACTGACCTGACATGCTCTCTCTGCTACATATCAGAGTTCCACACATGGACGGGTGTATTTCAAGCAGTTTTCGCAATAAGTAATCTAATATCTGGTATTTCATCCACAAAATCACCCTGCAGGTAGATGCTACTATATCCACTTGACAGATTTAGGCAAGAATTGGCTTCGAGTGGTCGGCTACTTGTTTAACAGCAAAGACTATTTTATGGCAGCCTAAGCCCAAGACTCCAGAGTGCAGAGTTTCAGGCAGTAATCAATATTAGCTCTCACCCTACTTCTTTAGAAAGATGTTGTGAAAGCCAGTAAGTGCGCAGGCAGTAAACTATATATTTAGCTCTGTACTAGCCATGGTGGTTGAGCCAGGGTTGGGGGTAGTGTTGTACAAGAAAGACAAAGTCTCTGCTCAAATGTCAACGGCTCAGCCTTGCCCTGACTACCCTACCTGAATTGCAGCACTTGTTCATTCGGCATGCCTTTCATCTGTTTCATTATTTTTCTTAGGTAATTAAGGTAATTAACTTATAGAGGTATTTGTTTATTATCTGTCTCATTCACTAGAATGTATGGTCCATGAGGGCAAGGACAGACTCTGTTTTATGTACTGCTGTCTGTCTATTGCCTAAAACAGTGCCAGGCACATAGCAGGCATGTGACAAGTATTTATGGAATGAACGAATGAATGAATAAACAAATAAGCTAAGGCTTCTGTCACTGGAGAATTGACAATCTAGCAGGGACTATGCTAAATTCAAGAAAAGAACTATGAGGAAGAGGGAAAACAGGTGAGAGGAGAGCACAATGGACTGTGGTAGAGGACTATGGGTGCTTTGGTGGTGGGAAAACTATGGAGACCACACCTGAGGGGAGAAACCCTATATTGTGAAAAAATAAACAAGCATGTAAAATAATGGCACATCATTAAAAAAATAAAAATAAATAAAATATTTTCAACCTAAAGTTGATAGGTTGATAATAAAGTCTTCTGAACTAGTAGGTCACAACTTAAATAATGTGGTATTTTGGAGGAAGTCTGAGTTTACAAACATGTTCCTACTTTTTTCCCCCTAAAAGTCCTCCTTAGTGTTACAATTCTACTTTTATAAATAAAAATTCAATATCAATTACTCAATTCTGCTATTATTTTCTTGAGGTAATGAATTCCTGCCTATGCATTGAGAAAAGATTACACCACATAATTTCAGTTGAATTTACCTTCTCTACTAGGTATATCTTTCTTATACTCTTTTAAATATACATGCTGTGAAAAGAATTTTTACTTGTGAATGTAAACCTTTCTAGCATACCTTCTACCCAGACACTTCTTAAGAGGTTCATGTGTACACACAGGTGTGAGCTGACGTCACGAGAGGGTGAGGACCATCTTAGTGGATCAGACCTGCACAGGGGAGCACAGTATGTGCTAGGACATGTGCTGGGTCAGCGTGTGATTCCTCCCAGGAAACAGCCTTTGGTCAGGACTGTAGAATGCCAAGAATACCCATCCCCTGATAACTCCCTCAGAATTGCCATTAATCTAACCTTTACAGTACTTCATTGTGTTCTGCTCATGAACTTCACCTGGTTACATGCTTAAGAGTAAGGAGCTGTTTTCCAGTCTTGACTCTGCTACTAACCATGTGACTTGGGTGAAGTGTTACTCTGTGCCTCAATTTCCTTGCTGCAAATGCAGACAGATAACATCTGTTCCCCTTAGCTTAAAGAGTTCAGAAATATTGCACAGAATATTCAATTAGTTGAATAGTAAAACAGTAACTATAGTAAATCACTATCTAGTGTTAAATGCCATTAAAATTATTTTTCTCAAAAAGAAAAGAACTATGGGGTCTCCCTGGTGGCCAAGGGGTTAAGTCTCAGCACTATTACTGCTATGGCCTGAGTTCGATCCCCGGCCAGGGAGCTGACCCACATGGTGCAGCAGACCTCTCCTGTCTCACCCGCTGCTTCCCTCAACAGTGTATTTCAGTCAATCTGCCTGTTCAGCTCCCCATTTTGTCTCTGGTGAATCCTCTCACCCCCTCCACCTCTGGCCTACACCCCAGTTCTTCTGTGCCAAAAAAATAAATAAATAACTACGAAAACAAGAAAATTTTACTTGTTCAGTCCATTTACTGGGAAGTGACCACGTGTGTAGACCTGTGGCGGCTACTAAGGGGAGAAATATGAAGATGAATAGACACGACCCTTACCTTCGTGAACTTACAGGCCTGTGTAATGTATGCGTGCATGTAAATTTCTATGATACAAGACAAAAAGTACTAAGTGCCACAAGAGGAACAACATACTAATTTGAACACAGGAGAAAACCGAGGGCAGACTGGCGAGGTCAGCGCAGGCTTGATTGTACAGGGGGCCACATTGGGGCTGGGCTTCGGCAATGTCTTCCCTCAAATAAAATGCAAATTATGGAAGTTAAATGCATATTTATTTATCTAAAAGCTACTACGTGCAGATATCTTGACACGAAATACCAAACACTGTGACAAGTAACTGTCATCGTGGGGAGCAAATTGGATTTTGCCTGGCTAAGAGCAAGAGGATGTCTGGGCAGAGGAAGTGCATGGAACACACAGGGCATGTTCTGGACAGGAGTCCAGTGCTGCCGTGACAAGGCTCAAGAGCTGAGCGTGTAAAGTTAGCCTGTGGGCTTGACAGGAGGGGCCCAGGCTATGTGAGACTTTTTCAGAGACTTGGGTGAAAATGGAGGCAGGCAGACGATCACAGTAGTTTCTGCTCTTTCCCTCCTTCCTCACCTGCTGTTTGTTCTTTCTTCCAGAGTAGAGTGTGAGGAGGAGGAGTCCGGAGACCTGGGATCAAGTCACAGTTTTGATGTGTGGAAACTTAGTGCACTTAAAACTGTGAAATGAGGTTTTTAAAAGTACACCTATACTCTTCCCATATTTCCTAAGAGATATTTCTTAGAAACTGCTCCAACAGGAATACCTCCTTCTAGCCCAACCACCCCTGACAAGGATCTCGGCGGCAGTGCCAACCAGATACATATGTCAATGTATGCTCAGGCATGTTAGTTGAGAACCACTGGGCTCGATGATCTTTTTTTTTTAAAGATTTATTTATTTATGCATACAAGCTGGGGTACAGGCCAGAGGCGTGGGGCGGTGAGAGAGTTCACCAGAGACAGAGTGGGGAGCAGAACAGGCAGATTGACGGAAATACACTGCTGAGGGGAGCAGCGGGCGAGGCAGGAGAAGTCTGCCGGGCCATGTGGGAATCTCCCCAGCCAGGGGTTCAACTCGCGTCGCCGCTGCCGACAGCTCCACAGCACAGCGCTCAACTGCTGCGCCACCAAGGAGGCCCTGGGCTCGATGATCTTTAAGTGGCCCCTCTCTGCACCACCCCACCCACCTCCCCATACCCTGCTACATGCTCTGATTCTTTTCTTATTCCAAACTAAGCTTTCAGTCTCACAGTGGATCCCCCTAAGGGATTTGTTTGGCCTTTCTGGAGGTGCTCAGAGCTACAAATTCTTGTCTTGGAAGAGAACTAGCCAAGAATAGCCAAAGACATGTGAAAGACTTGAGCATCTGCTCCCCAGGGAGGGGATAAAATTACTGGACTGCTGCTAACTTGCATAAATAACTCAGGAGCTCTCCTGCAAGTAGAGGCAGCCTGATCTTTTCAAAGAGCAATTGTGAGAAATGGTGTAAGTATGTTTTGGGGAGGGCGGGCTGCAGCGAGATGGAAGTGCAACTTGCAGAGTTATCCTTGAAGGTCTGGTGCTTTAACATTTCCTGTCTGTCTAAACCTCAAATAAAGCATGCGTGGAGTTGAGAGGGAAGGGTAGAGAGGGGAAAAGATGATCAGTCCAATATTCAAAGTCATTTTTTTAAGCTGACCAACTTGGAAGAAACTTAAATTGCACACACAAAAGATAATGCATCCTCAGCATGAAGCTCTACGGGGTCTAATTATCAGAGCAAATGTTTACTGAATTAATTTCAAAAATACAATACCAACACTGCCTATTTCATATTCTAGGGGAAGCATTTTCTTCTCAAGCCACATTCAGTCTGTAACAGGAAGCCAATTATCACTCCAGAACATTTCTCAGTGAGAAATGTGTCATTCCTTACGACAATTAGGCTGAAGCAGACTTAAGGCCCCCATCTCCCCATTTCCTCTTATTTCTACCATCTAAATACCTATCAATTGAAACCAAGTTCATTGTGACCATTTCATATCCTAAAGGTGTCACTGACATTTGGAAAAAAAGAATTTTTGGCAAAGGAGAGGCACTTTTTCCCCCTTACTTGAATGCTCATACCAGCTTTTCCTGAAGAAAGAGTATAATAATGGGGCTCTTGAGAGAAAAATACAAGCAAAAGGTATTGGGACAGATTAAATAAGGGTAAGCCCAGTTTTTATTGCTTTCAAGCAAACTCTGTAATTCTAACTAAAAAACGAACCAATTTGGTCCCTTTAGAATTCAAAGGTAAGTGTTTTTCATCAACGGAGGGAATAACTTCTATTTACCAAATGTAGGCACCTTGTGGACAAGTCTTATTCATCTCAGTTTCAGCTAGAAATTAGCATATTCATCCACCCTTTCATCCAATATCACTTGACACACAGTGGGCATCCAATAAATGTTTGCTGACTAACCAGATTAGCATGTTATTTGTTTCAAATTGTCTACTGCTGAGAATGCTTTTAAACTGGTCACATGAACAGTCCAAATACTATCCTGACAGTTAAAATTTTTGATTAGCAAACTCTTTAGTTCTCAGATACAATTAATCTTCATAGGCCTGAAGAATATGGATGGGAATTGAAGAGATTTTTCCATGTGAGCAAAAAGTTCCATTTCCCTTTACAGACAACAGCAGAAATTTTCCAGATCTTCTTCTGTGTAACCAAACACTTTGAAGTGGCAAACAAACATTCCAAAGTGCCTTAGCTGTTTGAGTGTCTTAGCAGAAGACAGCTGGGGACACGATGTTGAGAAGGACCAGAGGTTACACCATATTCACATTCCCTTTAGCACATATCAGATGCCACAAGTATAAGACAGGTGTGCCCTGCTACCCTATTTTTCTACTCAAAGACCACCTGGATTTGTTCGGAAAATAGAGCAACAGCTATACCACAATGGGTTTTAGTCATCTAGGATGTCTAGGATGACTAAATTTTCTGACTCTACAATTGGGAACATATGATTTGACATATGCACTTGTACTTTTGGGGACAATATGATAGAATATATAATACTAGGGCTGCCCTGAAAAATTTGGAATATGTGTTTTTCCATACTTAACGGAATGACAAAAGAATCTACAAGAGGGAAAAAACTTTATGAAATAATTTTGATGTGAAAAAAACAGCATAAACAATGTGCACATATATGGGAAAATATCTGCAAGACACTTAACAGAAAATATATTCATTTTCATGCCACAAAAAGAATGCTTACAAGCCCCAAAGTAAAAGAAAAATAACCACAGGAAAATAAGAAAAGATATCACAATTGATTCATAAAGAAACACAAAGGATTAGTAAACATTTGAAAAAGGTCACTTCTTCACAAAGTAATGTAAATTAAAGCAATAAGGAGCTACCGATTTCACCTGTCAAATTGGCAAAATTCATGATACTGTGTTCTGGCAAAAAGATGGGGAATCCACACTAGGGCTGGAGGAAAACTTGGCAGAAGTCATAATGGTATAAGTCACCAAAACATACAAAACCCTTAAAGCTTCCTTCTTGGACCTTATCCTAGGTACCACCTGCTCGCATGTACAGAGAAGCATGCGTGTGTATGTTCTGTGCAGCAGGATTTGCAGCAAAAGACAGGAATCATCGAAATATCTATCAACAGGAGGTTCTCCATGAGTGAATTTCCCACTCTCTGATGTGGCCAACTGGGAAGGTATTAAAAGAGGAAGACAAAGTCAGGGCAGAAGTTTTCCCGATGGGGATGCCAGTGGCTGGAAAAGGTCATGAGTGTCTCCTGCGGTGCCAATGTGTTCAGGGGCTGGTCCCCTAAGTGTGCCGTGACAGTTCACTGGTGTATGCATCTGAATTTTCACTTCCATGTACTCCAATGAAAATATTTTTGAATAAAACTAACAAACTTAGAAGCTGATTTGGGAGACTCCGTGCTTTTGTGGAAAGAGGATGATGCTAGGAAGTTGGACTTGTAAGTTGCAGCTCCTTTCTGCCCAGATTAGTCTGGGACTTTCGGCAAGTCGCTTGGGTTGAATCTCAGTGGACAAATCAGTACAAATGACTGTATTTCTATTCTACTTAAAGACAGAGGACAGGCTTTGATGATTTTCATAGCCTTTTCCATTTCTGGGCTTTATGACTCTTTAAGCCATAACCATTCAGGATGATTTACCTCCATTAAGTTTCTTCTGCTCCATCCCTAATCCCACTAATACTGACTCAGGCCCATACTTCATTTTCCTTAGCTACTTCAAAAGTCCTCAAACTCCCCTCTCTCTCCAGCTCTAGTTTTGCCTCTTTCCAATCCATGACAAAAACCACTCTGTGTAAAACTGCTGTTTCTAGCACCCTACAAAGCAGAGGGGCGCAGTGCAAAGTGCACTGGACCCACCACTTAGAACCCAGGGTTTGACTAGCTCACTGGCTCTTTGGTCTTGGGCAAGTCATTAAACCCCATGTGCAAAAGGAGAACACGAACAGGACCTCCTCACAGCATTATGGAGAACAGACTTTCAGCAACTGATGCGTCAAGTCCTCACACTTAACTTCATCAGCGAAGGGCCTGGAGGGGAGCCAAGGAATTGAGGTCCTGAGCACCCTTTACTTGACTCACTCTGATCAAGACAAACAACACCTCTGGCAGTCCAAGCTTCAGCACAGCTTTCCAACTAACAGGCTATTTGATTGCAGGACAAATAGTGCAAGGTATCTCCCTCTTGGCAGGCGATGCCACAGAGAAAGTGGCACCTCATAGCAAAGGGTACACGAATCTCAATGGACGGGAAGCCCCAGCCTGGAAACTCCCCTGCGCACATGCCTAATGTTGGTAAGAACTGCCGAATGGAGACTTGTCCCAAAGTCAAGGGAAGCCGAACTCGCAAGGTTACCCCGCTGAGCTCATTTAGGATGTATCCGCCAGTGTTTCTCAGGCTGTTCATCCTAGATCAGCGTAAGTATGGAGAAGAAAAAAAGCCAGATTAGAAAACAGCTGACCGGCAGAACTACTACATTTGCATGGGCTAATGTTTAAATTAGCACCTGAAAACAGTTTACAGTTATACTCGTTGCCTGTTCAGCAAATTCAGCACTCAGCATTCATCTCAGAGGGAAAACCGGCCCTGTGGCTTGATGCACAAAGCTCCGAAGGTCGCTCTCCTGCCGATACAAAGGTCACTAATGCTGGGGATGCCTCTGATCCCCAGGAGCTAATTTTGGAGAAAGAAGGAACATTGTCAACTTGAGCTCTCCTCTTTTCAGTGACCTCAACCAAGCATCTACTGAAATTTTACCTCCTTCCCCCAAAAGCCTCCTTGGTTGACCAGAGGAAAGAAGATGGCTCCTTTAACCGCACCCTGATCTGAAATAAGATGCTATGAAACTGCCTCTATGTTTCATCCCAACTGTGTTCTTGCACTCAATTCTCTACCTGGCATAAAGCCCAGCACATAATAGCCACTCAGTAAATATTTGCTCTCATTTACTGAGTATTCTCTATAAGCAGTCACTCTTTCATAGCACTCAGTATAATTACAAATAATTATTTGTGCAATTAATTGCTTAATGACTATCTTCCTCACTAGATATCACATGGTCAGGGGTGGAGTTTGTCTTTATTCACAGCTGTACTTTTAATGCCTGTTGCAATGTCTCATGTTTATTAAGTCTAAATAAATACTGAACAAAAGAACACCATGAACTAAGCACTGTATGTTCACTTTCTCACTTAATCCTTCAAAAACCTGTATATTGGTATTATTATTCCTACATTATAGGTGAGAATATGGAGGCTCAAAGGGTTCTAATAATTTGCCTCAGATAAGAGCCAGGATTCTGTTCGTAACAACTACAACAGCCTGACTCCCTCTTTTAAAATTCTGTTCTACTACCTGCTCTGTGGAGCCATGGAAAGTTTCTGCAGTTTTCCAAGCTTCAGTTTGCTTTTTATCTATAAACAAAGGAGAAAATGGTATCTATTTTCACAGATTTAGTTGGGAAGTTTGCTTGAGTTTATATATATAATACACTTGATTAAAGGGCTGGCACACAATTAATATTTAAGAAAAGCTGCCACTCCCCTATTGATATTCAATCAAACATGCAGAAGAAAGCAACTGTAGCTAAGGAATGCCACCTGCTGAAAACTCTCCTCCCCATTTCTCTCCCCCAAGCAGGACATTCGATTTCAGCAGCTGGACATGTGTCTGATGGCTTTCTGGGCCACTTGCATCAACTCTCACTTACCCCGTTCCATAAAACAGCTTACACACTGAAAGTGGTTGTTGCTTAAAATTCAAATGGAGAAAAAGCAAAATATTTTCAAATTAATTCTATTACACAAGCAATTGTGCAATGTGAAATATTATGACCTATGTGGCTTAAATTGAATAGCTTGCATTATCAAGGAAATTGAGAACTGGAAAAAAATTAAGATGGTCTAGTCGCCCATTATAAGAAGGAATGTAATTATCATGGATTTTCATCTCAATAGAAAACAAATGGATATTTGGAAATAAAGCAAGGAAAGAAAAATTGCAAATTAGGTGGTCTCTTCTTTCTGTGTTGAAATACCTAGAGTGGTCCATATTTACTCAACCACTTTGTCAGCTTTTGGCCTACTGCTTCACTGTCACTTCAGTTCTTAGCAGAAGGCTCTAGATATATGCTATCATAGTGGCCCAGGTAACCCAGTTACCTGCTACAGCATGGATAACTACACTGCTTTTCAAGTCTGGCTGTATATTGGAATCATCTGGGGTGCTTTTAAAAACTTATAGAGTTGCTTATAGAGTTGTGAAAATAAAAGAATTGGTGGTGGGAAACCTCTAGGGAATACACAATAATGTAAAGTATATCAATAAAAAATAAATATATATTTAAAAAAGAGTAGAAAAAAATAAAGTAAAATAAATTAACATATCAGAAATACTTAGAACAGTGGCTAGCATGTGTAGATGTTCCATACTATTAGCTAATAGTAGTAGTAGTAGTAGTAGTAGTAGTAGTAGTAGTAATAAAGCATTATAATTATTATACTTTGGTGTCACAGAAGAGAAAGGAAGACTTGTGGAGCTTGTAATCCCATGTGAATGACTGCTGAAACATTCATTCACTCATTCATTCATTCATTCATTAATCCATTCATTTATTGAGGTATTCCATGTTGGTTATTCATGAAAATGAAACCTATTCACTGTAAGATACTACACTGAGGCTAAATTAGATGACGTGAGGTTGAGGTCCATCTGGAACATGTCTTGATTTTAAACACGGGGAAGTTCAAATCTAAATGTAAATCATAGCTAGTATAACAACCCTATTTATTTGTCCCACACAATGGACTGTGTTTGCTACTTTCCTCTGGCTGGGAGTGGGTGGGTGGGTAAAATGGGTAAAGGGAACCAATTTTAGGGTGATGGAAACTAGACTTTTGATGATGATCATAATGTAGTATATATAGGTGCAAATCATAATGCTGTGCACCTGAAACTTCATGTTATAAGCTGATGTTACCACAATTAAAATTTATCAAAAATTAAATAAATCCTAAGGATAAACTTAGAACCATCAAAAATCACGTTAACCATCAAATAAACAACAATGGTGGGGATAAAGGGCATTCTTGTCACACTTGTCACCATTTCATGGAGAGGAGATACATGCATTCTGTTTGTGAGAGTGGGCAGACAGAACTATGGAAACTTTCTGGGCTTTCAACCTACCCTTGCTTGCTCTTTGCAACAGGAGTAGGACTGACTTATCAGTGGGAGGATTAAAGTAAAACTTCGTCATTCGTGGCTTAACCTCTCTGCCTTCCTGCTGTTGGATGCAGAATGCCTGCCAGTTGGGATGACCCTTTGTCTCTTACAAAGTGAGCAAAGCTTAGTCAGGGCACAGGCCGTGTCTTCCAGAGGCAGGGCTATTGGCCCAACTAGTTCTTAATTTCTAGCTCTCACTGAAGTGTTACTGGCAGAGTAAGTGGGTAGAGCGGCACAGATTTGGAGCTGAAGATGGTAGGAAATCTCATTAGGCCTTCATCTCAAATCATGTTATTCAACCCATTCTACCTATAATTAATTGATACCACATTTTGATCCTTACAAGTTCTCTGTGTTCCCAGTTTGATTCAGGATTGGAAGGAGAAGAGCACTTATTGTTTCAAAACCTAAAAGCAGCGCCAATAACTTTAAGAGTAGCGCTTGACAATTTTTAAAAGGCTTTCCCCATTATCCAGATGTGAAAACTGAGGCTTAAAAAAAGATTTCTGTGATTTACATAAGGCCAAAAGGCTATCCTTTTTCAGCTTGAGATCCAGTGTTCCCCTGCCCCCACCGCATGGCTGGCAGTACAGATGGGGCTACATTTACCACTGGGTTAGCTTGCTACAAATCATGTCATAATATTAGCATGTGGGAAGCCAGCTCCCCCAGATTAGAGACACACTTTCTACAGTTCAAATGAATCAATCACATGCCACAATCTGAGCCAATCTGAAATGATCTTCTAGTCTGGTAATAATTAGTTCTGGATCTGCCACTAATTAATCATGTGCATTTAGACAAGTCTCTTCTATGGGTCTCCATTTCTTCATGTAAAAATGATGGATTTAGTTGAGGTTGTCTTCAACTCTAAAACACTCGATTCAACATCTGCCATTGGTCTCTTTATTACCAATGCTTGAGGCTGACTCACACTGCATGTTCCCTAGAGAAAAGAACTCCTAAAGACTTAGGTAGAGTGAAGTCACAAAATCATTCGAAGCTATTCCAAAGGTCGGGCAACTTGAGAGAGATGTGTTTGCATTTCTCTATCTTGCGTCTTTTGTGCCACCTCACTCTCTTCTCCACCCCTCCCCCACAGTCCTTAAAGATGAAAAACTGCAGAGTTTCTGTCAGACCTGAGAAAGAATGAAGTCAGCTTACTCTTTTCCTCTAGTTATCAAGAAATGGTTTTATTTCTTGAAATTGTAATCAGATAAAAATGTCCAAAGGACTAAAGAAACTGAGTAGGGCTATTAGTCTACTCTTTTTCTTATTTTAATTCCATGTGATGGAAACAATAGGCTCTTCTTGCCTTTGGCAATGTAATAATTCAGCTGACATGCTAGAAATACCACACACCAAGATATAAAACGGTGGCATTTTCTCTCTTTAAAAATAATCAATGCTTTCATTTGTGGACTCCAAAGTACATGTGAAATAAAAGTCTCAGCCCTGTGAGTCTGAGGTAAATCAAAGGGCTGTAAAGTGTCACAGAAAAGTTTCCTGGTTTGTGATGCCTCTTCTAGGTAAGAAAGGAAATAAAAGTACTCCCAGGCAGAGAAGCACTCATCTCATTTTTACATTTCTCTTCTAAGCATGTTTAAACAACTCCCCCTGATAACTCATTCTGATATAGTTCTTCCTTATGGCTGACTGAACCTCTCCTTATGCTTTGGAGGCCCACTTCCTCTCATTAGTCTAGCCGTGGCAGTGCTGCTACTGTTCACTGTCTTTCATACTGTCAAATCTCATTTTTACTTGCAGGAATTTGAAAGGAAACCTTGATAATTGAGTTAGGGGTCTATGATCACAATTAGATACTTTCTGGAGGTCCTGATCATATCATAACATTCCTGGTGATGCATGTCTATTTTAGACAAAGTTGTTTTTTTCTCTCGCTGTCAGCATCTTATCTACAACATGAAGGGAATATGAAAATATATTAAGAGAAACAACCACTGCACAGACGAAAATTATTATTGCATATAAGGGTCTTCCTAGAGATCTTCAATTCTTGAGAGTCAATCATTATTTCAAATGAAAAATGACAATATTGTTAAGTACTGGACAATGCATATTTAAGTGCAAACCTATCTTTTAACACAGGTCCATGAGAGAAGACAGTGGAAACAAGAGTTGTCCACATATGATGATCACTTTAGCTTCATAATTATCCCCAGTCTAATGACCTACTTTCCAGAGAGCTCACACATTCTTTGGATACTAGCATATATGATGTTACTTAAAAGAATGCATTCAAATTTAGCCATTATCCCACAGGTTTTGTTGACTCATGGATTCTTCCACTTTAGAGGGTACATCTTAGAAGAGAGTTGGTATTTCTGTTTCTACAAATCCAGGTGGATCTTAAACCAGGAGGCAGTTGACATTTTCAGGACAGGAACTTGGCATTACGATTTGATGAGAGGTTAATAATCTTCTATTCTTTTGTCATAGAGTACCACCTGAATAAGTGTACTCATTACCATCTTAAACAATGTACACAGTTGCAGCATCACTGAAGAAACATTTCCAAGGGGAAAAGGGGAAATTTGAAAGCAAACATTCTCTGAGAATGTCTGAGCTCACTTTAGGATAAAAGCTACGAGCAGCTGGATCCACAAAGGACAAGTTTGTGGTCAGATGTAACATATCTAATCCAGATTACTGATCTACCTCACAGAGAAGGCGGGGCAGGACACCCAAATGCTACCCATCTCTTTCCCTAGGGCATTCATGAAATTTTACCTAGTAAAGAATCAAGGATCCTATAGAGGCCAAGTATTCTTCTCACAAACACCCAGATTTGATTTGTGGTTGCTTCGCAGACTGTAATCTCATCAATGTCTGGAGTTTGACATAAGTGAGGTAGTCAGTTGATCAAAGATTAGGTATGGAGTGACCAATTTTATGCAACGTTCTACCCTGAGAGTGGCAAGAGAATAGTAAGGCAAAGGGAAAGCAATTCTTCAACCAAACATGTGCTCAACCAACAAGTGAAGTTCTATTGTGTGCAAGATACTCTAATTCTGCTAGTCAGGGGGACTTCCAATAAGGGGTTGATGCTGAGTTGAAAGGCTAAGGTATATTCACATAAACAGATAACTGATTGTTTCGAGGTAATTTATTGTCAGCAGCAAGTGGTTCATATGAATATAATAACTAAGGGGTATCTGCAGAACAAGGGGACACTTCCAACTTTACGGTCCAGGAGGCTTCCTGGAAGGTAGGTCATGCTTGAGCTGCTGTCAGTTGGACAAGATGTTGACCGGTGAAAGTAGAGGGAAACAAACAAACAAAATCACCTCACAAGGTAGCAAGTGAGGTCAGCACACTGCCACATTGGAGAGAGGCAGTAGTCACCTTGGCTGAAAAAGATTGTTTTGGGGAGTAGCAGACAAGAAAGCTGAAAAGAAGAGACTGCAGGATTTGAGTTTGAAGGAATTCTAGAGATAATCAAATACAAGCTCTGTTCACCTTATTCTCACATAAATATAGCTCTCCTAGTGTGTTACCATTGTTTAATATACATTTTGGTAATAAGTCCAGATTCTGACTATCTACAAACATAGTAAGTCTGGTCTTGGTTATAGACTTGGTTAAATGACTTGTTAAATGTTTGTGCTTTGGTAACTCTATATAACCTTTATTTTTTCACTTACAAATGTGGATAATAATAGCCTCCCTCACAATGGAGATAGGAAGAAAAGGAGAAAGAATTCCCAAAGGAGATAGAAAAGGAAGAGGAATCTTTAAGTGTATTGCCAAAGAAGGCAAGAGTAGGGAACTCAAGGAAGGGGAGGTTAACAGCATCAAATGAAGCAAAGAGGTCAAGGTGGTTGAAACCTGCCAAAAGGCCACTGACTTTGACAATCTGGAGATCACTGTTGACCTTCAAGAAATCAATTTTAGTACAAAAGGAGAGAGACAGTTTATAGAAAAAGGTGAGGCATGAAGGATTGGAAGGAAAGAAAAAAAGAATGTGTAATGAACAACTCGAGCTGCAAGCAAAGACCCATTCTTCATTTGCAATGAAAGGAGAGATAGGCAGATGTCTTTGATTCAAAGGGCACACAGGGTTGAGTTCTGTAATAGCGAGACGTGTATCTCCACTTAGCACTGAAATGGGCAGCCACTATAAGCGTTTCCAAGCCCAGCGTTCCTCCTTACCAAGATGTAGAGAACTGTGACAAAAGAAGAAGGAAGTCTCTACTCCCAAAATAACACCCCTCTTCCTTTTGTCTAGCACTGCATAGGAAGAAAACAGTTTTAAGGCAACCTGCCCATTTACAATCTATACCATAAGATGAGCAGTTGACCAATTCTAAGAGACTCCCTGTATAATAACGCCTCATTAATTTCAACTACACTAATTTGGAATTTGTGTTAATTTAACCTGGGCTGGTGTTACCTTTGTACTTATAGAGAAAGGATTCACTAAGCAAATCGTGTGAAAAAGATTGCAAGAGAGATCATTTAGCCTGCGGGGGCCTATTTCACCTATTTTAAAGAACATACTGTTTTTTAAGAACGTCAGCATATTCATTATTTCAATGCAAATTGATTCTGCTAATTACAGATTAGCATAGTCTACTGTTAAAACCCTATATCTGCAACAGTTACTTTGCTCTCACTGGCTGAATATACTCATCAGAAGTAAAACTGCACTTCCTTAGAGTTCACCATTCAGAAGAATGCACATCCACTTTCCCATTCTCTAGGGTTAACAGCAGTTCAAGAGGTGTTGCTCAAAACCAGCACATCCCTGATCATGAACACAGGGAAAAACTAGTAGGTGACCAAATAAGGCCTCAGAACAGCCCAAATACATGTCTGAACTTTGATGCCCTGAATCCTGGATTCCTCTCCATAAGGGGTTCACGTGGAGCTGATTTAATTCTTACTTAACATACCAATGATCAACCAACATGGAGAAAGGGCTGGGTTTTTTTTTTGTTTTTCAAAGTTTGTAACTGATTGGATGAAGAAAAAAAGCTGCTACATGAAGAGATACTGAGAGAAACCAGAAGTGCCCGCACATTGCAGAGACAGGACAAAGTAAAACGTGGCTGGAACAACTGAAAACAGCACCACAGTCCCTCACAACTTAAGAGTAGGGGCAAAAGACCTGTATTCCTTAGTAAACCATGAAAACCTGAAAAAGTAGAGTGTTATAGTACAGCACAATAAGCAATGACTGGAATTATGCCTGTAATTATTCAAGCAATGTTCAGATTATGTTGAACATATACCTTAAAAAGGCAGATAAGTTCTCTCTCTCTCTCTCTCTCTCTCTCTCTCTCTTTCTCTCTCTCTCTCTCTCACACACACACACACACACACACACCAATTGTATCCACAATGGCTAACCTGAAACTGTGAAAAGTGTCAATGCTTAAAAGGATAAAGTTTATGATATGATCATATAATAATGATGATGATAACAAAATAAGGACACTTACAAAGTGATTACTGTGTGCAGACAGCGTATGAAGCACTTTACCTGCATCACTTCATTTAGTTCTGCTATCGTTCCCTAAGAGGTAGGTTTTAGTATCATTCTCCTTTACAGTTGAAACTCAGAGGTGAAACTCAGAGGAGTAAGCAACCAGCCTCAGGCCACAGAAGGAGACAGAGCTGTGATTACAACTCAGGCCAATTCTTTGGCTATACTTTCCAGTGTTCCAGAAAATACAGTTTGAGAATCACTCTTTCCTGGAGGGTCTAGATAGCTAATATCTTACTTTAATTTTGTTTTGTAAGCTTCTGTTTACCAAATATCCTAATTTATAAGCAGAAAAATTAATCATCTAAAAATCAGTTATGGTGGAGGATTATCAGGGCTTTAGTGTGGGCTGGTGTGATACACATTTGTACAGGGGTGAACCTATACCCCTAAAACACAGACAGTATTGTAAATCGCCATGTCAATGAACATAATTTTAAAAAATTAAAACTAAAGGTGAGATATGATGTGATGTTTACGCTCCATCTTATATTCAGAATATAAAACTGATAGTAAAAATCAGAACAAAATAAAAAAGTACCATGAATGGATCTATTAGGCCCACCCCAAAATTTCAGATCAGTCTCTGTATACAATAGTTACTATTTCCAAATAAAAAGCCAAACAACAAAGAGATGAAAATTTCAAATAAAGATGATCAACGAAGACCTGGTTGTCCTATTGTTTCCCCACTCATTTTGGAGAAATTTGGCATGAGACCAGACCAATAGAGCATGAGGGAGACAGGGGACTGGAGGGGAGGCTAAAACTCTAGCTGGCTATGATAGGGGATTTAAGAAAATGTGTTCTTCAGCTGTTCTAAGAGAGTCTGGAGGGCTTAAACACACAGGCATCGTGTGCACTGGGGGACACAGGCGGGGTGGAGAGATGCAAATATATGCAGTTCTCTGCATCAGAAGTGAATGCGAGGACAGACTCACATACGCAAGGGCACACTGCCACATGCACACACAAAGGAAAATACACAGTGAAACCACTCACTGCGATTCCTTCCACCTAAATCAATGTTCGTTACTCATCTCCTTTTGCCTCAAGTCTACCCATTCAAGAGCCAGCTACAGACACCACTTCCACTGTGCAGTGCTCCATGATGCCCAAGGTTGCATGAAACTGTTCCCCCATTTATACTCCCATAGACAGTTTTTCCTTTTACACATTTACCACAGCACTAGTGATAGGCTATTTTATGTTACTTTATTATTAAAACTATTCATGTATGTGCTTGACTCGCCCACCCCATATCATCGTGAGTTCCTTGAAGTCAGGGGACTCTTTCATTTCTATAGTTCCTACAAAGCCTAGCACAGTGCCTGCCACATACAAGGCTCAAGGGGAATGTTGGCTCAACAGCACTGGCTTACGAGAGTGCAGCAGTGCCTAGCTTACCTGCTGGAGCATTTGTTCTCTTTCTTTTCTTGCTTGACTCCCCTCCATTTTCAATGAGGCCTTCTGTGACCAAAGGGCCACTGGCACTACCAAATTGCAGGGGCTCGTTGTTGTTGGCAGGGTCAAAGGGCAGCTGGTTCAATCCTAAAGAAGAAAAAGAAAGCCAAAGTCCAGACTCCATTAAGGACTGGGATGTCTCCAGATTTTATCTGAGCCACTAGAGGAAAACTCCTTAAATCTTCAAAGTCTAGGGCTAATACATGAATTGCTTAAAGCCAGTTGTCCTCTGTAATATTTACAGATCTTGTTGAAAAATACAGAATTGAAATATAGGCCCTTATAAGATTGTGACTCTGTCATTTGTCAGATCCCTCCTGCTTCTTGGAAATTAATATTTTGGTCATAAGCTATCAATTGTCTTCTAATTCCTCCCTTAAAGAGTTAGGACCCTCTTTAAATACGGCTATGAGTAGACTCACTCTTCCTTTGAAAATGCTGGTCATATATTCCTTAGGTTATCTCCTGACATTCGCCCATTCTTTCACAATAAGGTTGGTTTCACTGATGCAGATATAATCAGTGCACTATCCTGGTGCCACAGTCACTTTGGTAGATAACACAGAGGTTTCCAGAAAACTAGAGCTCCACAGTAAATGAGGAAAGAGAACAAAGGTACAGAAATTGCAAGGGGTTATTTATTTATTTGTTTTTTGTTTACTTTAAAGCAAAACAAACCCTAGAAATCTGGCTGTAGAATTGAGGCTACGGTGGTGGGGGGAGGGCACAAGAGGAGATGGCAGAGTGTGGAGGGGGCCTGAAGAACTATGGCAGAACTCCGGGTGCGTTGGTGGTGGGTGTGGTGTGGTGACATCCATGTGAAGAAGGTGATTCTATACCTCTGAATCATATACAGTGTTGTAAACCAACGTTAGCTCAGTTAAAAAAAAAACAAAAATAAAAAGGGGAAAAAAATAAAAAGGGGGCATCATTTAGTAGGTAGAGTGATGAGAGGTATGGCCCAGGTTTGGGTGGTGCTAATCCTTTCTTCTTCAAGTGATGTCAGAAACATGGTCACTTTACTAGTAGCTACTGCACCATACAAAATGGTTTCTTAACTCCTCCGGCAGCGCCTGGAATTTCAAGTGTTTCAATTAAAACTTCATGAAATGTGAAGTCAGAAGCTTTGTTAAAGCCCAAAGTTAGGTGACTTTCCTAAGCATTTTATCTACTGGTTCTCTAATCCTATCAAAAGAGAAATCAGGTTGGCCTGTCAGGGCTCATTCTTTAACCCTCAATTTTTGTAGGGCCTGCAGCTATACAATTCTTGAGGGAGTGTTGTGGGATGTCAATAAAAGGCTTGGAATCCAGTCAGCTAAAGGTCAATCAAGTTTCAGTACAATGCATAATAAGGCTCTAACGAAATGACGTTTTACATTATTGTTTTTAATAAAAAGCATCCCTAGGCTAATGTTTTCAGCCTGCGTAACAAGTGCCATTTCTTCAGCAATCAGACTCCATTTGGAACACTTCCATTAAATGTCTTCTGGGACTTGTCAAACATTCCTTCTTTGCATCAACTGAGTAACTAAGTGAAAGGATGAAAACTTGCTTCTGTATCTTGAGTCCACCACTCACTGCATCATATCCATGTCCTATTAAATCCATGCCATGACTAGAACTAAAGATACAAACACCCAGTGCAGAGTATTAGGGAATATTCAGATCATGACTGAGATGATTTTCACAGACTAGATTTGCATATCATTTTCAACGGAAGACCTTTCTGGCATTTGAATGCCCCCAGAGAGTCAAATATTAGTATACTACCCAAAACTTTCTTGGCATTTCTTCCTGCAGTTTCACACTGATCAAAATAAGTTCCATCGGCGATACAATGAAATGATGGAAGCAGTAGTGCTTCTGAGCCTGGCAGATTAGGGCTCAAATATTGGTTCTCTGTCCTTTGCTAGCTAAGTAGCTCTGGGTAATTCATGTAATCTCCCCTACTCTTAGTTTCACCATGTGTAAAGGGGAATGATAACACTCAGAGGGTGGTTGCAAAGGTAAACAATACATAAAATTATGATTATCCTATTAATGTAAGTGAATCATAAGTCATATATAGGGCTGTGAACTAATGATATCGCAATATAAAAATAAATAAGAATATTCATTGAATAGTCACGATAGCGCAAACTTCAAGAGTAGGTTATAATGAGCATATACACTATTATTCTGTTTAAAAATGTATGTCTGATGCCTGGAACAGAGTGGGCATTTGTTGAATGAATAAATACTCAATTGGTTAGGGGTGTGTGACTCATTCTATGAACTTACGCACTTAAAAGACTTGACAGATGATAATGAAGAGCTAATGCCACAACCTAAAAGTTCTGATGCTGATTATATCAACATTTCTTAGAATAATCAAGTTTTAAATGCATCTCCATCATATGAGTACTATATTGCAAGATAGTAAAATCTTGATCAAATGGAATGCTCAGGGATTTAGGAGATTCTGATTAACCATGGTTAATCAGGAAAAAAAATGTACTTATTTTGTTTTGCACTTGGTAATTTTACAGAATAATATATTAGTCCCTATCACTGCCTTTTAAAGTAGAAGACTGTGGATTTTATAGAGCTTGTGATCTATAAAAGGAGACTGATAACAGCATCTAACTCACTGGACTGTTTAAAGGATTAAATGAGATCATGTATGTAGAACACTCTGCATCACATCTGGCATTGAGCACCTGCTCCATAAATATTAACTGCTACTATTATAACTTTGGGTTTCTATTTTTAATTTCTGAATTGTTAATGTACAATGTGATGATTGGTCTGAATTTGCCCTGATCCATGAATATACCTTGCTTTCCTCATTGAACCTTTTCATTGCTGTTTCTACCTTCTAAAAGTTGAAGTAATTCAGGGGGAAAAATCTGATGAACTAAAGGCATTTAGCAATAGACATTTTGACTATAATCGAGCTTGCCTTTTGTTTAGTCCCAGATGATAACTTCAGGGATTCAGGTATTTTGTTCCTCACACTAATGTACATATCTCTGTTTGGCACTGAATTAAGAGTGAGATTTTGAGTACTTTCTAAGTAGCCTCCTCATATATGATCAAGATATGTGAAAATCCTGATAATTCAGGGCACCATCTCAGGCCTTCTTTCTTATAGGGAAAGATCTCATATCAAGGAGAGAGAGATCACACTATGTAAGCTGACTCACTGAATACAAATCCACATTTTATATTGTATCCAGAACACAAGGCAGTCTCTAAAGATTTGTGGTTTGAAAGCAAGGGTTTCAAGAAATAGCAAAATCCTAGGACACAGTGGTGATGCCTAGCTACTTTTATTGTATTGTTTTATTCTTACCTTAAGCCAGCAGTAAATAAACCAATAAATCAATAAATACTTATAGGATCTTTTCTGTGTCATGTATTTGTGATCCATGCCTGATGCTATTTTAAGTAAAATAGTCCTATTAAAACAAATTTAATGTCAAAAAGAAAACCACACTTTTAAATTCAAAAAATCTTGTTGCTGAAATTTCAATTATGACTTAAGTATAAACCATGAGCAGTTACCGCATTGTAATTCTCATCCAAATTACAGAATTTATCTTTAAATTTCTTATGGGAGCATTTTCCACCAATTTTCAACTAGACATGATGAAACTGGGGAATATTAAATTAGGAATAATCTTTTGAAGCTGTCCTAGTTCATTCTTCTATGCAGTGTGGGCCCTCATCTATAGAATTCCCACCTAAATCTGGGGCGGGGGTGCTCCTCTTAGCCTGGGGACCCTTCCTTTTTATGTTCCCGGGGATTCAGTTTACCTTCCTTACCTTTTTTTTTTAAGAACTACCACTTATTTTATTAGGGTTCCTTTTATCTCCCCAAAACTGCCTGTGAAGCAGGATGCATTTTGTTCAATTGTCAACTTGCTTATTGTCCCTAAAATGAGCACATGGGAAATCTAACCTTTTCCTACTGATAGTCACTGCAAGAAAACAAATGAGGGAGTCACAGATAACTAACGGAGCAAAATTAGAAACTTTTCAAAGTCACATATTTCTCAGAGCCCTTGCCCTTTTATTCCGGAAGATAAATTTAATAAAACTTGAACTTTGCCCATTCATTCCTCCTCACAGCTCGTCTGCTCACCGTCTAACCCCACAAAATGTACAGCTTGTCTAATGGAAAGTACAAATTGATAAAATATAAGAAAAATAGGTAACAGACCTCTATGATATAGAGTTCTGCTATCGCCATGTCTTATGTTCACAAGTTAAAACACCCACGTGGCAATGTAATCACATTTAAAACTGGGTCAACTGGTATAGACAGCTGACCAGCTGTTATTTTGCATCATGTCAAAGTACAGATTATCTGACCCCCCTATCACAGATGAGGCCCCTTTAGAAAGTATGCATACAAGCGAAGGGTGGGGGTGGGTCTTTGGAGAATGACATTTCTTATCCAATGTCAAGCATCTCAGAATGAAGTGTGGTTCCCAGTGCATTCTCCAGTCAAAGTGGTGTCTGCCATACAGATGCAAATGGTTCCTGGGCTTTGAGGAAAACACTGAAGAATTTTCATGATTCTCCTGAAAGAAGATCAATGATCTCTTTGTGCTCAGCTGCTGTACTAGTTATGGTCACAATTCACTTTACAGAGCTTTCCACTATCAGGTCAAATGAGGACTAACCTTCATATGCAATCTAACACTTTTAATGATTGCCCCAGGATAAAGGACCAAAAGGTGACCCGGTGTGGCCCTGCTAGTTCTTATTTGCAGCTGTGGCCCACAGACTTAGGTGGTACAGAAACACATTATCTGCCCTGGATTAGTTTCCTTTATAAGAAAATGGTTACATCCTGAGAAACCTGATAAATTCAATTCAAGGCAGCAATCTCCAGACAGACAGTTGTCGAAAAAATAGAATATGAGTTTTTGGCAACACGAATATTGTAGCTAATTTGTCTATAAAACAAATCTGCATAATGAGTCCTATCTTCTAGTTGTTTAAAATCAGATCTGGGACTCTGGTGAGGGAAAGGAGAGGGTCTCCAAATTAGTTTTTAATTCAAAACATTTGAATTAAATAAGGGGTTAGGATAATGACCAGGCCCTTAATGCGCAGGCAGGTGCTTTTGTATGATTTACCCATCTTGGGGAGCCCCACCCCCTCCTTCCTCAGTCCACTCCTGAAACCTCTGACACCACATTTTCAGCTCTCACCGCCCAACCGCTGCACTGGCTACTTCTGAAGGAATATTTACAATGTGTAAAAGAGCCGGACTGCACTATCACTCCCCAGCCACAAGGGTTAGTAGCCCAAACCAGTGAACACTTCTCAGTTCCAGGTCTTAGCTGATGTCAAACAAATGAAACCTACTTTGTCCATTTTGTGAGTCCAATGTTCTGTGTAACTGGTTTAGCTGAAGCGGGGTGTTGGGGCAGGTGACTCAGGGAGCAGGTTCGCTGCGGAGCTGTGCAGACGGGTCAAAAGGAGGAGTTCTGGAGCCCTCGGTGCCTTTTTAGGCTTTTACTGGTCTCTTGTAGAGAGGCGGGCAGGTACAGGGCAGGCAACGGGACTGGGGCGGGTGGGGGGAATGAGGGGGCTGGCAAGCCTCCCAGCCCCTGGCGAACTCTCTCGGGCTCTCTGGCTGCGTCCCTTGGCCTCTCTGCTGCACCCCAACGGTCCTCTGCTCACGCTCTGTTCTCTGCTGCTGCCGCTTCTGCTGCTCCCGCTTCTAAGCCCAGTCTCTGGCTCAGGTGTGCCCACTCACGCATGCCCACACCCTGCTTCAGGTGCCATTGGGCATGCATGTAGGCCTGCAGAGGCCCATCATTGAGGGGAGGGTGGAAAAACCTGACGACTCTTTCATGTTCCCTACACAGGGTAATTGTAAAAGATTAATGGGTGAGGGAAGGCAAGTGAAGAAAGAAAAGGGCCAAAGTCCTCTCCTGCTAAGGGGCTGGCTTGCATGGTGGTGCAAAGAAGAGAGGAAACAATGAGTGCATAAGGCCCCCTTTTCAAGGCCTGATACTGCTCACGGGCAGGTTTTTATTGACAGTGATCCTTCAGAGGCTTCTAGTGACTCTTCAAACTACCTGGCCAAGGAGTCAAGTTCTTCAAAACAGGACCCCGTCCTTTCCGAGCCCTGCCTCCTACTATGCTCCAGCCTGTGCTCTACCCCAACACTTCTTGAGCCCCAGATTTCCCTGGGGATCTCATGAAAATGCAGATTTGGGTTCAGTGAGTCTGGGTTGTGGTGTGCTTTTCTAACACGTTCCTTGATGATGCTGATCTCACAGGTGTGAGTAGACGAGGATGACACTAACAAAATGGGACTACCTAGCATTTAAAGTTCATTCCAGTATTTTCTGATCTCCATGCCTTTGGGCCGTGCTGCTACTCACCCACCGTCTTCAATTTCCAACCTTCAAAACTTTGCCCTTCCTTTAGGGTTTATCTCAGATGCTATTTCCTTCATGATGCCTTTCCTTACCCACCTCCACCCATTACAAAATGTATGCACGAGAGAGCAAGGCCCCCAGGGAAGTACCATTCACTGCCTGTCAGAATGTGCCTGCTTTACATAGATTATTATTCTATACCCTAGTTACTATTCCCATTTTACATCGAAGAAAGGGAAATGTAGTGTTTAAGTAAATTTCCCAAGGTCATGTAGTTAACAAGCAGTAAAACAAGGAACTTGGGCTTTTAAAATTCTAAACCACTATTCTGACCCTCCTCAGATCTTAGTTTGTACACTCTCCCTGTGCCTTGTAGAACACGCCATGTATTACAGTTCTTTGGCTATTTGTCATATTTTCCCATCCTGCCTCACCTCACCACAAGTTGAACCACTTTGAGGACAGGTTTTTATGTGCATCTCAGTCCTACTTTACTCTCCTCTCCGCCGCCCTCCCCCATGCCTGGCACGGTGCCCTGCACAGTATTATCAGTTTCAGTACACATTTGTCAACTTTGGGCACAATAGCTATGTTTCCCAGTCTAGCTGCCAACCATTCCATTGCTGGGGCTGACAGGAAGGGAAGAAGAAATGTTTTGGGGTTCCTTCAGCATTCCTGGTATCCGCCCATCCTAGGATCCTAGAAGACTCCTTGGGGTAGAGTGGAAGACTATGATCCCCTCTGCATAACTTCATTCTTCCCCAGGAGGCTAAATAGTCCTTCCGCCAAGACTCTTATACGAGAAAACACTATAAGGAATCCCCTATCCACGGAATTTGTCTTAATAGTTCTGTGTACACCAGGTTACAGACGCCTGCTTTACAAACTACAGTCAAGAAGAGGCCATCCCTTGAGACGTGCTGTCCCATCCAGTTGCCATCAGCCACATGCAGCCATTTAAGTCCAAGCTCAAAGGAAGTGAAATGAGATAAAATGGAAAGTTCAGCTCTTCAGTTGCTCTAGTCACATTTCAAGAGCCCAAGAGTGACACGCGGCTGGAGGCTACTGCCGCACACGGGGCAGAGGAGGCCATCATCACGGAGCGCCTCTCTGGAGTCAGATCGGATTCCCAACTGCACCTGCCGCTTGTAAGGTTCATAAAACAAGTCACTTGCTCTCTCTGAAATGGTTTCTACACTGTAAAATGGGGGTGGTCATGCCCCCCCTTACAGGGAAGTGAGGGAAATTAAGTGTGAGAATGTATGTTTGGGGTCTAGAACATTTTAGATACTAAATAAGGACTAGTGACCTTCTAAGCCAATTGAGGATTTATAGATACTTGCGTCAGAATAGATTACACTGGTCAACACTGAGATTGTTACTGACTTAAAAAGGCCCTAATCTGTAGTATCTTGGTGTGCTGAACATGAATATAACTCTGAAAAATTTTTATTAGCTCTCGTTTTGAAGATCATTCATATAATTCATTTTATGTTTCACCTTGTAAATTTATCCAGTAGGACTGCAACAACATCCTAAATCAGCCTAGAATGATGTAATATTGCATCGCATTGCATAATACCATCATGCACGCACCATCCAGAGTTGATTGCATCATTTTCTGATGCAATGCAATACGACTGCCAGGCGGCTGCTGAGGTAAGCTGACGTCAGCAGCGCACTCTAGAAAGCCCTGTAGGAAAGGTTGAGCATTGAAAATATTTCAGACTTTATGCGAGACAGTCGAAGCTACTGTTCCATAGATCTGTTATTCTTTTATCCATGGAGGCACAATACAGAACAGTCATGCCTAGAAAGTGCGTTCACAGAGTGGACAATTTCTGCTCTATTTGTGGGGAAGTGACATTTCCCAACCAGAAGTATCACTTCTCAAGTGAAGAAGGCTTATCATCTTTACTTCGGATGCAAGGTTGGTGACAAAGAGAAGCCTTGGGCCCCACATAGATGCTGTGCTACATGTACAATACAGCTTTCACAGTGGTTCAGTGGCAAAAGACCATCAATGCCATTTGCAGTCCCCATGGTGTGGAGAGAGCCAAGCAACCACATAAAAGACTATTCCTTCTGCTTGGTTCCTCCTCTTTCCAGCGGAATAATGAAGCAAAAGAAGTCGAGAATAGCCTACCCAAACATTCTGTCTGCATTGAGACCAGTTCCACATGGTGAGGGACTTCCTATTCCAGAACCTCCAGCAGAATATTCTCTTGATTCATCTGGTGAGGACAAGGGTGAGCTGACCTGTTCTTCTCCTGTTCCATCAGCATGCAGTGATCCAGATTTTCACTGTGGTGCATCATCAACTCCACACAGACTAACACAGGAAGAACTCAATGACCTGGTTCGTGATTTGGACTTATCCTAGAACAAGGCAGAATTGCTAGGATGAAGATTCCAACAATGGAATCTTTTAGAAGATGTCGCAATTACTTTCTATTGAAAGCGCCACCAGCAGTTGGAGCCTTTCTTCAGAAAGGAAAGTACTCTGGTATTCTGTACCAATATTGAGGGCCTCATGAATGCCTCAGAAATCACTCGTGACCCACGAGAATGGAGACTATTTCTAGACTCTTTGAAACTGAGTCTTAAGACTGTGCTTTTGCACAGTGGAAACCATCTTCCATCTATTCTATTCCTGAACAGCTGTACAAGAGACAAGCAAAGAAATCTAAGAAGCAGTCTATGACTTGATTTTTTACAGGTGTTAACCGTAGGCCTATTACTATTGGCATGCATTTTGGGATGCAAACATCAATTTATTGCAGATTACAAAAAAAAACCTAGAGCCAAAATTAGAATTTGACTGTCATATTTGTTTTGAGCACATACAAATCAATAGGAAATGACTAATTTTATTTCAATAACATGACTTTTGTAAAAATTTGTTGACCAGTGTTATGAAAATGTGAGTCAGTTTGATCCTTAGGCCCCCAGATTCCATCCATTTATGACTTGGAAGATGTAAGCTTTGAATTCAGTGTACAACCCTCCCTTTCTTGCAGATAATGCACAGTAATCAAGGTAAATCATTAATAAAGGAAGCTGGCAGTAGTCAGTGATTGCTCTTTGCTTATACTATTTTTGGGAGACCATATTTGTCACCACCTTGAACTTTCCAACATGAAAGTACCACATTTTCTCCTTACAACTGAAATGCTTCCTCCCAATGCTTTAATCGCACTTGCGTTCAGACGGGTGCTGTTATTAGAACACTGCTAACCGTGACACTAAAGTTGGAGTGAAGAAGGACCATTTCTCTCGAAATTCGTATTTTCCTACACTTAGAATGTTCTCTGTGTTTTTCCTGTGAGGCTGACATCTACCAGGCCTGGTAGAGGTGAGTTATTTGAGAAAAGTCTGAACTAAATCTGTTGAGGTGTTTCCATTCCATGAGAAGGAAAGCAAAATACTTATTTCCAACTTCAAGAAGAACTCTTCAGGGCTCTTTTCCCCTACACAATTTAAGGCTTGGGAAGCACAGCAGAGAATCACATTCCTCAATGAATATAAAGTTCAAAAAATGTTGATTTGATAGAACAGTTCAAAGTGACAGATGGCAGATGAGTGATCTATCATTTTCCTTAGGTTAGAGTCTGGCAGTCTTCAGAGGAACTGGGAAGAGAAAGTCTTACTTTCCTGTAGTTTAGCCTTAGGAACAGTTCCAACAACTACCCTTCTCTCTACATCTTTGGGGTTGGGGGATTAGAAAGATGGTGATTCATAGGAGCCTGCTCTGAGCTGGCTCTAGACATGCTGCAATTCCTGATGACTAATTTTCCACCTGTGTGACAGGCACAAAGCAGGTTCCTAACACACTGACCATTAGATTATCTGTTTCATACTTACCTGAGATTGTCCCCAGAGGTACTATGTTACGGGTGTCTGTCTAAATAAAATAAATAATTGCAGAATTCCGTGCCTGAGGACAGAGAGTTATTCTGCTATTGAAATTGGAGTCTATCTTGTCAGATCTGTAATGAGATCTTCCCTTCGGGCTGATTGATTTCATAAAGCTGAGGTCATTATCAAAAGCAAGCATAGTTCTCCCTAAAGAAACCACTCTACTGGCTTTGAAAACTAGCTAGTCAGCTGGATATGACCAGGAGCCTAGGCTGAGCCAGCCCTTTCAGTAGGACAGTTACTACAGAGTATACCAATTTCCACTAATAGATTCTTAAGACTCCAATAAATAAGTTGTAAACAAGACTCAGCAAAATAATTTCACTGCAAGTGAGTGAAAATTGAAATAGCAGTCAGATAAATCTGTATTTCAGGATGCTTTGAAGAGGAGAGTGAGAGCTGAAACTCCTCTGGTGTTTGGAGAGTTAATCTTATCAACGAGTGCTAAAAGGATATTGGCATCCTTTAAGACTGATGTACTGCATGAATGCCATTTATATCTTTGTTTTTCCAAAATGTACACACTAATATCCCCAGATTTCCTTTCTTCATTCATTCAGCCTTCATTAACTATTTAGCCAATCACTATGCTACAATTTTAATTACCTCCTAATTAACCAATGATGAGTTTGTGCTTTAGCATTCCCTAAAGATAGAACTACATAAATATAGTAAATCTTCATTTACATGTTCAAAATTTGTATTCTCCCTCCTTTCCCCCACCCCATTAATTTTGCTATACTGTATCATTAATGTTCTGCAGTTATGCTTTCTGCATTCCTAATCTTGGATCCCCATTTGGACTCATTTTTCAAGAATGTATGATAAACAACCCTGCTGTTGGTTGTGAAATTAAACACACGGGAGAAAACAGAGATTTTGGTAATGTGATAATGCATCTTTATAGATTTATACCTCCCCTATAACAATTCCACCTTAGGAGTATCAATATAGGGTGTTGACAAGTGATTAACTCCTTTACGGATATTTCTGAGCTGAAGTCAAATATACTACAGAAAAAAACCAAAACCTAGAATCTACTCTTTGAGAAGACAACAAGACAGTAATGGAGAAAGGCCGCAAAAAAATAAGTAAATAAATAAAAAGAACTAATCTGTGTTTGAAACAAGACTTAAGTATTGTTTTATTGTATAAAAGAATAGGTTCTTAATTTTGCTTTAGCCTAGAGTCTAACTGAGGTATTCAACATATATTGGAATGAATGAATCAATTAATTAACATTGACAAATAGTCTCTCTCCTTATTCACCCAATTAATTCAAACATTTCTGTGTGTCTGGCAGTCTGCTAGGCAGGCCCTAGGACTTCAGGACCGGATAAGACATGGTTTCTTTCCTCCAGCAGGTCACAACCAAAAAGAGGCAGATAAATACACAGAAAATCTGACTCAAATTATTGTATCAGCTTCCTCTCTTGCCACTTCCCCCAAGTACCCTAATCTTCATTCATAACAAACTTCTCAAATTCCTCAAACATGCTATGCCTGTCCATGCCTCTGCAATCTCCTTTTAAAAAATGTTTATTTTATTATGGTAACAACACTTAACATGACGTCTACCCTCTAATCAAAATTTTAAGTGTACAATACAGTATTATTAACTATAGGCAGGATGTTGTACAGAAGATCTCTAGAACGTATTCAAGGAGCACAATTCAAACTTGTTGCTTACTGAATAGCAATTTTTCACCCCCACTTCTGGCCCTCAGCCACTGGTAACCACAGTTCTACTCTCTGGAACTATGAGTTTGACTATTTTAGATACCTCATCTAAGTGAATTATTTGTCCTTCTGTGACTAGCTTAGTTCACTTAGCATAATCTCTTCAAGGTTCATCCATATTCCTGCATATGGCAGGATATCTTTCTTTTAAAGACTTAATAATATTCTATCATGTCTATACCACATATTCTTTAACCATCCATCTATTGGGCATTTGGGTTGTTTCCACATTTTTAAAAAAATATATATTTTTAATGTTATTTATGTCTTTTACATTTTGTATTCCCCTTGGGTAGCCCACCACCAATTCACCCGTGATCCATCTCCATGGTCCCTTGTGTTCTTTTCTATTCCATTTTTGCCCTTTTCCTCCC
>PVIJ01007237.1:0-84369 GCA_004024925.1 Scalopus aquaticus | reverse complement strand
TTCGCTTTGAGGGATGAGTCTTTCAAGATTTTGCTGAGATGTATGTTGTGTAGAGTTTTGCCTATATTTTCTTCTATACATTTTATGGTTTCAGGTCTTACATCCAGGTCCTTTATCCATTTTGAGTTGACTTTTGTGCAGGGTGTGAGGTAGTAGTCTAGCTTCATTTTTTTGCATGTGGCTGTCCAGTTTTCCCAGCACCATTTATTGAATAAACTGTCCTTGTTCCACTGCATTCTCTTTGCTCCTTTGTCAAAGATTAGCTGTTCATAGATATGTGACTTTAATTCTGGGTATTCTATTCGGTTCCATTGGTCTTTCTGTCTGTTTTTGTTCCAGTACCATGCTGTCTTAATTATTATGGCTCTGTAGTATAATTTGAAATCAGGGAGTGAAATTCCTCCATTTTATTTCTTTTTAGTTAGTAGGGCTTTAGCTATGCGAGGTTTTTTGAAAATAAATTTTTTAAAGATTTATTTACTTATGCATACAAGAACTGGGGTGTAGGCCAGAGGAGTGGGTGGTGAGAGGATTCACCAGAGACAGAGTGGGGAGCAGAACAGGCAGACTTACTGAAACACACTGCTGAGGGGAGCAGTGAGCGAGGCAGGAGAAGTCAGCTATGCCATGTGGGTCAGCTTCCTTGCCTGGGATCGAACTCGTGCTGCAGTGGTTCTAGAAAGCTTCATAGGCTGAGACTTAACCCGTTGTGCCACCAGAGAGGCCCAAGTCTTTATATTTCTGAAAGCAGGTGTTGGGACCCCTAGTGTTGGGGGCACTGGGCATTTTCTCCCAGAGGCCCTGGCACCTATGAAGCAGGAAATCCAAACAGCTAAGTCTGCTGTTTGGGAGTCTGCTACGTGGAGTCAGCTGCTTGGAATCTGCGGCTTGCTGGAACGGAAAGTTCCTGTAGTATACTTGCCCACAGATGTAGCTATGGCTACCTTGACCCCCTTTCCAAACAATAAAGTCTACGCTAGATGGGGAGACAGGCTTCCTCATACAAACTGTATAAAACCTTACCATACCTATTATTCAGGGCTTAGACTTCTGGGGGCTATCCCACTGGGCCCACCGGTGTGACAATTAAATCTCTCTCCACTTCTCTGAGTGCCATCTGATTTCTCTGAGAAGTTGCCGTAATACCTATGCAATTTCATTCTATCCCTCCTCAGTGACCTGGTGTATATTCTAGAGATCTCCAGGAGGAACAGTGCCAGAATTCCTTCTGATGTACCCTCTACCCTCCTCCAATGCCTCCTAGACAGGAGGACAGGCTGGAATAACTGAGTGCCTGCGTTGAATGGGACACTTGCTTAAAGTTGGCCTTAGTAAGCTCCCTGTTACATAGACAACCCAGTGCCACATTTAATACAATAGTAATGCCACATTGGGTGGGGGGGCGTTCTTTGTCCCTTAGAATACCTAATAGGCTAACATATCTGGTTTCTCATGCCACCTTGCTTGAGACTCCCCTAGGAGATGCCAGTGGTTTGGAAGGAATTGCTGGCACATGGCATTCTTCTTCCCTTTCTCTGTGCAGTTGAATCTGTCTAAGTCTTAGGTTCAGTTATGAAGACCATCATTGTTGCTGCATATCTAAACCACATGCTCTCATTCAGCTTTTACCAGTAAGTAAGCTGCTAATTTTTTGATCTCCATCTTCTTGCTTCTTTTGTATCTCTCAGTTGTTTCAGGGTTTGGGAGGGGAAGAAGGTGCTATTGATGAATTCTCTCAACCCTTCATGCTATATGTGGCAATACACAGGGAACTAAGTTAATCAAGACAGTTCTTTCTCAGGCTGTGACCAATCTAGAAACCATGGAGATGTAAATATTATAAACATGCAAGGATAACTCACACCAAAAACTGGGTAATCTTGTGTCCACCAACACAAACTATTCCACCTCTGGGTGAGTCATCGCACAGACCACTCCTGGTCCTAACTGCCTATCATGAGGCTAATGATGTGGTTGCTAATGGTTGTGAAATGTTTTTTCTGAGTGTGTGTTGAGATGGAAGAGGATAGACAAGGAGGTGAGGGAAGAGGAGGAAGAAGCAAGCTGGAATCATTTCAAGCTGACTCTGGCACTAAACTCGTTTTGACTTGCCAGGGAGCAGTGGAATACACCATCACATCTGCCTTGCCCTGCTGGTTTAAATCAGCAAACTTCATTCAAGCATGAGCTAAGTGGCAGGTACCTACTTTGTTCTTGGTTTCAAGGTTCCTTCATTAGGCAGTGCTGGCATGCTTGGTGAAACTTCTGTTTTAGACCAATGGATTACTCCCTGAGCCCCAATGCAGTGACACTTCTCCTTTGTCCTGTTTCTAAATGTCACTCTGCTCCCCTGGAATGGACTTTCCCCAAGGTTGTTGTTGGCGATTGTCTCCATCCTGCCAAGTTCACATGCCTTGATTGCTTTAGCGGATGTAAGATTCAGCTCTGGGCAAAAAGATCCTTCTTTTTGCTATTTCCCAATGTTTCCTTAAAGAGCTACATGCTGAATTTCACTCTCTTCTCCAGGACAGAGAATTCATAGTTGTTGAATTCATAATTGAATTCATAGTTCTGTCATGGCCAGTGTCTAAAACAACATAACTTCGCCGCTGTAGAAACCACCTGACAACTTCTCAAAATTCATATGTTATCTATTTGATGGAGCTTGTTTCAGCTCATGTTATATACTTTTGGAGGGAGGTATCTTTTGCATCTTCTGAGATTTTACTTCACAATGTCAGAAAAGAGTGAACAAATCTTCACTCCCACCCCTAATAAAGCCTGGAAGGCTTGTGTCAATGAAGTCTACTAGAGTCTCAGTGCTGTATCCTAAAACTTCGTATGTGTCTTGTATTCTTTGTAGTATATCCACATTTACTTTAGCATAAAGGTGTTATGGATTGCTCACACTGAGTAAATGTAATCGTTTGAAAAGATGTGTAATATTGAACTGTTGAGGGCCTCCCTGGTGGCACAACAGGTTAAGTCTCAGCACTATGAAGTTATCCATAGCCACTGCAGCATGAGTTTGATCCTGGCCAGGGAGCTTCCCACATGGCGCAGCAGACCTCTCCTGCCTGGCCCGCTGCTCCCCTTAGCAGTGTACTTCTGTCGATCTGCCTGTTCTATTCCCCACTCTGTCTCTGGTGATTCCTCTCACCCCCTCACACCTCTGGCCTACATCCCAGTTCTTGTATGTATAAATAAATAAATCTTTAAAAAATATATTCAACTGCTGAGTCTACATATGCTAATACATGTCTGCTCAGCCCTGGTGAATATTCCAGTTTGGGAAGCATGGTTAATAGATGTTCAATAAACATTTATTGGATGAACAAATAAATGAAATACTTAATGGAATTCTTTTATTCTTTTATTTAGATAAGTCATTTCAGAAATTTATATATTGGATTTCAGTGTTCAAGGGAGATAACTCATATAATAAAAGTTTGATCTGTATCATTCGAGTTGGACCAGCTAGTACATAGATGCAGTCACTTCCTGTAGTTCTATAATTAGCTTCACTCACTGGGTGGGAAAATGCAGGCAGGTAAATGAGCATCACAATATGCTACTAGTAAATCGACCATCACATCCAGGCCTCTGAGGAACTCTCTTTCCTGTAAGAACCCAGAACCTTCAGCTCAGGTCTCCAAAGCAACCCAGCATGCTGAGCTGTGATTACCGGGGCACCTGAGGTGCCACCCCTGGGCCCTGAGTCCTTCTTGCTGGGACTGTCTTGATCATCTGATATACTCAGGGAGGGTGACTGCCCCTCCCACACAGAGGGGGGCCAGGAAATGTTAGAATTAATAAATAAAAATGTACAAATCTAAGAAACAGCTGAATATTCTTGCTTTTCTAGGTCTGTCTTCTAAGTAAGTCTTTTTTAAAAAACCCATGCTAAGAGGAATGCTTGCAGTTTTAAGTCTGGATGGATGATAACACTGGTCAACAAATTTTTACAAAAGTCATATAACTGAAATAAAATTCATCATTTCCTATCAATTTGTATGTGCTCAACACGGATATGACAGTCATATTCTAATTTTGGCTCTAGTTTTTTGTAATCTGCAATGAATTGATGTTTACATCATGAAATGCATGCCAATAGTAATAGGCCTACGGTTAATACCTGTGAAAAATCAAGTCATAGACTACTTCTTCGATTTCTTTGCTTGTCTCTTGTATAGCTGTTCAGGAGCATCTGGCAAGTGTCCAGCAGTAGTCAGCCAGCATTGTAGTGGACCGTTTTCCCTGGTATCTTTGTTCCATTGATGAGCTATCTTGATGAAAATGTTCCCCATGTTCATCACTAACCACAGCACAGTTTTCAGGGAAGAAATCCAGATGGTAATGAAGGAAGTGGGTCTTTAGAGACATATTGCAGCCAAGTTTCTGATACTGTATCAGCATGTCTTCTACTAGTTCCTTGCAGTTTTCTGCCCTAACATTCCCAGGAAAATTTGTAGACACTAGGCGAAAAGCATTCCGTGCTTGTATTGCATCACCCTGCAGCAAGTTGTTGAACCAGTCATCTCAATGCAGACAGAATGTTTGGGTGGATTAGTCTCAACTTCTTTTGCTTCATTATTCCACCAGAAAGAGGAGGAACCAAGCAGAAATAACAGTCTTGTATGTGGTTGCTTGGCTCTCTCCACACCATGGGGACTGAAAACGGCATTGATGGTCTTTTGGCATTTAACCACTGTGAAAGCTGTGTTGTACATGTAGCACAGAATATATGCAGGGCCCAAGGCTTGTCTTGGTCACCAACCTTACATCCAAAGTAAAGATGACAAGCCTTCTCCACTTGAGAAGTGATGATTTTCTTCTGGTTGTCAAATGTCACTTCCTCACAAATAGAGCAGAAATTGTCCACACTCTTAACACACTTTCGAGGCATTACTGTTCTGTATTGTGCCTAAATGGATAAAATAATAATAGTTCTATGTAACAGTAGCTTAAATTGTCTCACACAAAGTCTGAAATATTTCCAATGCTCAACCTTTCCGACAGTGCTTTCTATAATGCACTGCTGAGGTCAGCTTACTTCAGCAGCCGCCTGGCAGTAGTATTGCATTGCATCAGAAAATGATGCAATAACTCTGGATGATGTGTGCATGATGGTATTATGCAATGCGATTTAGGCTGATTTAGGATGTTGTTGCAGTCCTACTGGATAAATTTACATGGTGAAACATATAAAATGAATTATATGAAATATCTTCAAAAGGAGAGCTAATAAAAATTTTCCAGGGTTATATTCATGTTCAGCACACCAAGATATTACAGATTAGGGCCTTTTTGTAGTCAGTAATGATCTCACTGTTGACCAGTGTAATCTAATTATAAGAATGTGAATTAAACACTTCTTAAGGTTATCCTATTCTATTTTTTCCCCTAAAGATTTATTTTATTTATTTATGCATATAAGCACTGGGGTGTAGGCCAGAGATGTGTGGGGTGAGGGGATTCACCAGAGACAAAGTGGGGAGCAGAACAGGCAGACTGACTGAAATACACTGCTGAGGGAAGCAGTGGGTGAGGCAGGAGAGGTCTGCTGCGCCATGTGGGTCAGCTCCCTGGCTGGGGATCAAACTCACGCTGCAGTGACTGTGATAGCTTGATAGTTCTGAGACTTAACCCCTTGTGCAATCAGAGAGGCCCCCTCCTATTCAATTTTTGCTGTATTGAAGTTTTTTATTCCAGCAGATCTTCTTTTATTCATGGGGGGTGGGGCAAAATGACTGATGCCCTATCAAATATCTGACACCCTGGTGATTGGTGTGGTTGGTCTCTGAGAACAGGCACTTCCTGCTCTGCTGTTTCTAGAACATAACTTGCTTTGTCCACTGTGGAGATGGAATTTATCATCTTGATCACTACTTTTATGGGACTCAAAGTTTAAGTCTAATGAGAGTCTTTTGTTAACTATTTTATAGGCACAGATGGCAATTCTACAGCTTATAATAGTTTTTAAAAACAACTTCATGGAGATGACATATGATAAAATTGACCTATTTAAAGCACAAATTCAATGGTTTTTGTAATTTGAAGAGTTGTGCAAACATCAATTCTGGAACATTTTCAGCACCCCTAAAAGAAACCTCATACCTTTAGCCCTCACTCCTCAGCCTTTCTCTGGGACTCCAGCCAGGTACACAATGAAAAAGCTCTGTTGCAATTACAAAATGTTACTTCATTTGTCTATTAATTGTTAAAGATAATTTTGTTTTCAAATTGATGCAGAAATCTGCATCAAACTGGCTTGGGCAACAGGGAGGATTTATGACTAATAGGATTTCTTGGAAGCATTGAAAAAGCAAATCAAGGGAAAGGCATACAAGCAGCTGGGCCTTAGAATCAAATAGAATGAGGGTCTTGAATGCGTCAAATGCTGCTGCTTTTTTCACCCTTCTTTTCATATATATTGTCTAGGTAAAAAGCCTATATATTTAAGTACTATTATAAACAAAGCAACCTAAATATCCATCAAAAGGGTATTAGCTTTCAGTATGAGAACAGAAAGGTTAGAAGGCAAGCCGAAATGCATTTATTTCAGAGTCACAGATAATTACAATCTAGGATATGCAAATTTTGGCAGAAACCTAAAATATATCTGGAGGAGGGACCCCAGGGTGAGGATGGAGGGGTTTTTAGAGAGGCAAAAAAAAAAAAAAAAAGGGATGAGGGGATGGAGGGTGACGTTGTGGATAAATCAAACAAAGGATCACAGGGAAAATGGTCGGATGGAGGGGATGGAAAGTAAAGGTGGGTGTAAGTTCTCTGTATCAGTCCTTTCAAAGAGGATATTCTCATTGTTGCTGGAGATCCAGTTTTGTGAGGACAGTAGAAAGGGTGATTCTGTGGTTACTTTCTCTGTTTCTAGTTTAATATAACTCTCTTTCTTCATAAGGAGAATGGCTAGGTAAAGTATAGAGAGCCTGACTGTGTCATAATATACAGCCACTGAAAGTCAAATTGCATAAGATAAATGATTGACATGAGAAAACGTTCTTAATGTATTAGGCAAAAGGGACAGGTAACCAAGGCTAATTAAATAACTACTAATCAAATATTAATAAAAATTAAAAGAACTATAGAACTATACATTCTCATGTTTTAAAAGAGAGTTGTAATTGTGTTATTGTTCAAAAACACTTCCTGTGTCTTTTGTATAGGCGCAGGTTCACTGAGGTCACTGCAGCCATTGTCTTTGCTATGTGAGTGGAAGTGATGTTTTCTTGACCCACAAGCAGAGTCTGTTCCCTCAGCCTGAGTGCCTGCGGGATGCTCAGGGACAGGGCACAGCTGCAGCCCACCCACCCTGGACACAGGATGCGAGCAAGAAATGAACATCTGTCATTGTAAACCACCAACGCTGCTTATCCTACAATGGCATAGATGCTTTACAAAAATTAATGAGCACACTTGAAAGCTTGAAGTGACATGAAGTGGTTCTCCTTATTTTACCTCTTCAAAGAAAAAGGTTTCTGTTTTTTGCTAGATCAGATCATTATTATACCATAAAAAGTATTATCTCTTAGTAGAGATTCTATTCTGATAAAAAAGAAAAATAGTCTCCATCTGTTCTGGCTGAGCTTGATGTGTTTTTGCTATAAGAGGCTGGGGAGGAAGAAAGAAGCAGAGAACAAGGCTCTCCTGGGCTTCATTAATTTCCATGTAAAATAAAAATGCAAATGACAACTCGAGGTCAAAGAAGAGATTCCAGCCAAAATGAAAAGACCATCACCTTTGAAATTAAATGAAAACCCGGGGAGATTATTAACATGGAAATTGAGGTAGCAGCAGTGAATTTGCATATAATGGATACATTCCTAGAGCTGGTGGAACTGAATGATGCTGTTGTCAGTTACACAGTAACTCATATCCTGTAGCAGTGAGTAAAAATATTACAGTCATAGTAGTTAAATAGCAATGGAATTCAATGGAGAGCAAGGTAATTACAAGTTCTTAAGAGCATTTTATTTCAGTTATGATATTAGGGAATGAAATTAAAAGCAACTTTCATAATTAGCCAGTATTAACTGAAATAAAAGTCTCAATGATATTTAGACAGAGTTTATTAGATAATCAAAGTAAGGATTTGAACCCAGAAGAAGAGCCTGGTGGGTAAGCTGCCAGCCAGCTGCTTCTTCCACTCCTCTCAGGTAGGGTTTGCTTTATAAAGTGTTGAGACAGCAGCAGACCTCTCCTGCCTCACCTGCTGCTCCCCTCAGCACTGTATTTCAGTCAATCTGCCTGTCCTGCTCCCACTCTGTCTCTGGTGAATCTTCTCACCTGCCCCCACGCCCCATCTCTGGCCTACACCCCAGCTCTTAGATGTATAAACAAATAAATATTTAACACTTTGTGTGCCGGTGCCCTTTACCAGCCCTCGGGGCTGGCCATTTTCTGTTCCACTGCATGCATGGTATAAGCATTCAGTAAAACACACTCAACTCCCGAACTACTGGATATTAAAAAAAACTGTAATAGTTCTCATAAAACACCTTACACTTTCACCAAAACAACGTGTAAAGCTTCTAGACTGAGTATGATCAAAGAAATAGCTCCTAATAGTTCCAAATAAATCCACCGTGGCATGAAAAACCAGACTAGATGAACACGTATTAATACGTGAGCGGCCACCTGATGCTGGTGACAAAAAACACATACTAATACATGAGCGGACCACAAAGTGTTAAAAAAAATAAATAAAATAAAGCATTGAAATAGGCAGGGTTTTCTCAGAAAAGTAATCCTTACTTTGATTATCTATGTACATTTGAGACAAACATAGGACAGAAACAAAGAATTCACAGGCATCATTTTCATGGGTATTTATTAATGTCCAGACAATGTAATCTGCTCACTTTAAATTCATTATATTTGGTAGGCATAATTTGTGTGAGAAAGGGAAGAACTTGGGAGATAAAATTTTTTTTAATATTTTTTATTGTTGTTATTATTTATGTCTTTTACATTATTGTGTATTCCCCGTCAGTTTCCCACTACCAATTCACCAGTGAACCATCACCATAGTCTCTTGTGCTCTTTTCACCCCCATTTTGAGCCCTTATCCTCCCCATCCCTCGCTGAATGTCTCTCTCTTATTTGGTTCCCCTGTATTCCTAATATGAGTGAAACCATTCGATATTTTTCACTTTCCTTCTGCCTTATTTTGCTGAGCATGAGCCCTTCTAGTTCCATCCATGTTGCTGCAAATTGCAGGTGTTTATCTTTTTTGAATGCTGAATAGTATTCCATTGTGTATATGTACCACATCTTCTTGATCCAGTCATCTATTTTTGGGCATCTGAGTTGTTTCCATGTCGTAGCTATTGTGAACAGGGCTGCGAAAAACATAGGGGTGCGTGTATCCTTTTGGATTAATGTTTTTGTGTCCTTTGGATAGATTCCCAAAAGTGGTATTGCCGGGTCATAAGGAAGCTTCATTTTTAGCAGTTTGAGGAACTGCCATACAATTTTCTGTAGAGGTTGGACCAGTTTGCATTCCCAAGGAGATAAAATATTTTATCATCAGGAAATGCCTGTTTCGTCAGATATCTGCTGGTCACCCTGATGGAGGAAATATAACTAAAAATAAGGTTAGAACCAGACTACACAAGGAGGTGGGATAGAGGGAATTAGCATAATCATTAACCCTGCTACACCAATGCCTAGATCACAAAAGCAGACTCAGGCAGATATCAGACTGCTGTACAGAAGGTGAAGATAAGGAGATTGAGCCCATTGTAGAATCTCTGGTCTCCTTTCAAATTCTAGTTAGTAACAGAGGAGCTATCCTCGAAGATGAGCCCCTCCCAAATGAAAGAGGGCTATATCAGTGCCATCCCTGCAAGAATGCAGGACAGCCATTTTTCTGCCCACCTGAGCCTATGCGGGTGCTTTTCTTCACCAACTGTCCCTCTGCAGGACAGCGGCCTGCCTGCTATCCATGACCTGTACCATGCTGGGTCTTCACTAACCTCCCTCAGCAGAGGCAGCTCTCCTCAGGGCTGCCCGCCTGCCTGCAAACATGCAGGCCTCTCTCTTAGCAAACCTGCCCCTCAAAGGGGCATCTCTTTCTGCCTGCTTGTATCTTTGCAAGCGTTCTTTACTGTCCCATCCCTTTTCCTAATAAAACTGTTTAAGTATATCTAATGTCTCTGTGTCATGGAGAAACTCGCTGTGTGCTGCTGAAGGTGAGCTCTGGTGAAATCTTTCCCAGAGTGAACCCAAGGACCCCGCTCTCAAACCCATAAACTCCAAAAATGACATCAACCCCAAGGAAGGATCCAGCTTCCAGACAGCAATTCCTCTTGTGCTGTGTCAATCAACAGGACTTAACACAGGACACCTTCACGACAGTTCTCTTTGATGTGCTGCATTCTGCCTCTGTAAGTCCTTTTCTTTGCCCAAGTCTTGATTTTTTTTTTACTGGCTGTACAAACAATAATTCAAAATTACAAGCTACATGGAAAAGGAATCATGATAAACTCAAGAATCATGATAAACTGTCCCACAGTGTGCCACAGAAGGACAAAATGGTAAATCAGAAAATGAATTACAAACACAATTAAAACATTACTAACCTTTTGTAGAAGAAGAAAGCAAAAAGACCTTGATGAAATTCCCTCACTCCCTCTCGCTGCCTCTCCTCCCCCCCATACTGTCTCTGCAGTTGGAAAAAAGAGTCAGAATGAATTGCAGAAGATAATTAAAATGATCTCAATATGGAGAGGCTATTGATGGAATTGCCAAACATACCTATCAAGTGCTCAGCAAAATGCCAAACCTTATAGGGATGGGGACATATAAATGATAAGCGTTACCATTCACCCAAGGATGTGAATACCATATGCATGTGCTGGGTGCCTTAGTACTTTATTTAAATTTCAAAACAACGCTATGTTATAAAGTAGGTTTTTATGGCAGAGTTGGACAAGTGCTCACAAAACTTGGTTTCTTTCTTTTGAGCCCGCAGCCACTCTGTACTTCCCAGACTCCCTATCAGTCAGCTCTTACCACACTGTCAAAGAGAAAACAGAAATAGTAAGACCAAACATTGAGCTCTGAGTGGAAGAGAAAACACACTGCATCCTTAGTAGAAGTCAAGTTTTTCCTAGCACTTGATTTTGGAAAAGAAACTTTACAGAGCACTTACTAGGCACACACAATATGCATTAGATGCTTTTCAAGTGGGTGCATTTATGGACAAAGAGGAAGGAGAATTGTGGTGAAATGACATTGAACATCTTTTCTGTGCTTATTGGCTACTTGCATATCTTCTTTGGAGAAATGTCTATCAAAGCCTTTGTTTATTTTTCTCTTAGATTTATTTATTAATTTATGTGTAGAAGAACTGGGGTGTAGGCCAGAGGTACAGGGTGGGGGGGGGGCTGAGAGGATTCACCAGAGACAGACTGGGGAGCAGGACAGGTGGATCCACTGACATATACTGCTAAGCCGGCAAGACAGGAGAGGTCTGCTGCACCATGTGGGTTAGCTCCTTGGCTGGGGGCTTAAACTCAGGCTGTTGAGGTGACAGCGCTGAGACTAACCCCTAGTCCACCAGGAAGGCCTACCTTTGTTTATCTTTAAATTGGGTCATTTGTCTTTTTATGAGTGAGTTACAATGATTTAAATAGTATATTCTGGATATACTAGATATACAATTTAAAGATATTTTTTCCCATTCTGTGCATAGTGTTTTAACTTTCTCAGTAGTGTCCTATCAAGTACAAACATTTTTAATTTTAATGAAATCCAAAATATTCTTTATTTCTTTTCTCATTTGTGCCTTTGATGTTGACTCAAAGAATTCATCGCCTAACTGATGATCATGAAGATTTACTCCGTGTTCTTCTAAATGTTTTATAGTTTTACATCTTACATTTAGGTCTGCTCCATCTTGAGTTAGTTTCTGTTTATGGTGTGAGATGGGGTCCTACCCTGTTCTTTTTCATGTGACTATTGTTGGTTTTTTTTTTTTTTCACCAATTTGTTGAAAAAACTATTCTTCCTCCATGTATTTGTCTTGGCAAACCTTTTGAAAATAATTTGACCTTAAATGAAAGTGTTTGTTTATGGACTTTCAAGTCTATTCCAGTGATCTACATGTTGTTACAATGAAAACAAAGACTTGAAAATTCTCTGAGGTGATAAAATCAGTTTAGTCATACAAGCAAAGTTTAACTCAGCTTAGACTAACTTGACCTGGACAATTTTTTGTTTATACACTGGAAATCATAAGTAAAACTTAAGTTGTTTCTCAAGGTTGATATGAGGTAACTACAGATAAATTTCCTATCATTTTGGAAAATTCTAGAATAATAACGAATCACTGTGAAAAACAAGCAGCCCTTGCCTTCTCTCTAAGGTGCTTTATAACAATATTCATGGAAATTCGGCCCCATGTTTTGGTTTCAGTGCCCCAGGTTTGCAAACTGCCTTTCTTATGTGTGTGCAACAAGCTTTTACTTATTACATTGATGATTCATTGGTTTTCGGCTGTTTCTGAACTTTTGATAATGTTTATCCTTGTGACTTGGAGTACAAGTGAGTGATTTGGAACTCTTTACTTGAAACTGGTATGGACTTGTAGCAATAATTGCTCTTACATGATTCTTACACTTTTTTATTTTTTGCAATGATGGTTATTGTTTCATTCCACAGCAGACTTTTCAAAAGTGGTAAATGATAACTCTTCTTAAAAATTAAAGTGAATTAAAATGAATTGTTTTGTGATGCAGCTAAAAATAAACTTAAGACCTCTTGAGGTGTGATACTTTTTGAACAAGAAATAACTGGCCTGATTCACTCCCTCCATTGTTGGTTAGAACATCTCTCACCTTTCCTAAGGGATGGGCACTCTCAAAGATGATGATTCATAAACTTGGGCGTGGTGGGGGGGTGGCAAGGTTTTCATTCTTATTAGCTGTTTTCTCTCTTCTGAATAAATGATGCGATGCTCCTACAAGTCACAGAAAATCCCGTAGTCTGGAATTTTCGACTCAGGTGGCTCTCACCAGAGCCAGCAAACCTCGGAACATTGCTGAGGCGTTTAGGAACGCCAAAGTGCTGCTCGCACCACGCCGCTGCGCAGGCACAGCCTATCTTTCGAGTCCCTGCCCACAGCCCAGGCTCCCTCGTCTGTGTCCTTAGCTTGCCTTTGTGCCTTCTCCTCGCCACACACCCTCCTGGCCACGTTCAAATCAGAGCACCACCGGCCCAGAATTGCACTTGTTCCCTCTTCTGCGCTGGCAGTACTGCATCCTCGGGGCTGCTTTTTCCCCGGAGGCGGGGTCCGAGGTGCCAGGTCACTGCGCCGGGACCCCTGTCCCCCGCAGCGACCGCCCGCGCCGGGCTGCGCCGAGGCTCAGGCAGCCGCATCGCCGCTCACGAGGCGCGGGGACGCGAGGCGCCGGCGGCGGCGGCGGAGCGCGCACGGGCGGCGCCGGGCCGGGGCAGGCTGGGTTGGGTGTGGTGGGCGGAGGCGGACCGGCAGTGGCCGCACCCTCGCCTCGGTTCAGCACCCCGGTTGCGGCCCGGGAGAGGGGATTTGGGGTGCGGACGCAGACCTGGGAAGACGGGGCGGCTGGCGCGGGGCACAGGGTGTGTGCGCGCTACTTTCCTAGAAAGCGCCGCTCCTCGCAGCGGCCATGCCCTCCCTGTGGAGAGAAATCCTCCTGGAGACCCTCCTGGGTAAGCTGCGGCCACCCCCTCCGCGCGTTCTCGGGTACTTGGTGCAGGTGGCCCTGCCCGGAGCCGCGGCGTTCGGCAGTTTGGCCTGGTTTGCTGAGCTCTGGGAGGTAGAAAAGCGCCATCAGTGCTCAGAATAGAAATGTTTATCGTCTCTTAGGAACTTTTGCTACCGAAGGTAAAAAAGAAAAGACCTAGATTGAGGTTCCGCAGCTCAGGATTCAGTGGGGCGCCCGCAGGAGACGGCGCCTCGGGAGCTTCCACTCGGCTTTGGGTTGCGCTCAGGGGGCGCGTTTTCCGCACTGCGGCTGTGAACTCCGCGACTACACCGCCCTCAAACCCCCCCCTCCCATGATCTTTAAGTTTAACTTAATAAAACTCAAGTACTGAAATGTAACTTCAGAAGGAAAGGGGCGCCGTCTCCTCCGGGTGTAGGTGCGCTCGCCTTGCTGTAGCTGCTACCGCCGGCCTTGGTGGGGCCTAAGTGGTTTTGGTGATGGTTGCCCCTTTGGGCTTTTGACGGAAAGCTTTGAACTCGAGTCCCTTGTGCACGATGAAAACGTGCACACAAATGTTTGGGACGATTGCTAGAATCTCGCGGTTCGCTAGGAACAAGGCTGGAAGGGGTCCCTCTGTGAACACTGGATATTCTGGAAGTTGACAATGCTCACGAGGTCCCATTTTCCTGGCTCAGCCTGTGTAAAATCAAGTACATTTGGCAAGTACCCGGGGTGCCAGGTACTCCGTGTACTTGATGTCATGTACTCCTATCAACTCTGTGAAGTGATTTTTGCTGATTGAGAATTGGAGACTGAGAAATAATTTGAGGGGAAGTTACTAAATTGAGTGGAACCAGTCTACCTGGGTTTAAGTTAAATTCTGCCTTTGTGATCATAGGCAATGACTTCACTTTCTGAGTCTATTCTTGGGAGTTTTCCTTGTTTGCTCCTTGTTTTGTTTCTTTTTGCACTTTTCAGAGAGGAATAGAAATAGGGTCAGGCTCCTAGAACATGGGGATTCTAGGTCTGTGGAATAAGAGAGACGATCCCCATACTTAACACATACTTAACAGCTTAATATTTGCAAGTGCCCATTAGCGTTAACTATCATTATTGTAGATTACACAGTAGTTGGCAGAGGTGAAAATAACTTCAGATGTGGGTATTCTTCTACCATCCCACACATCCACCCCAGCATGCACATACTGCCTTCTAAAGGTTGGTCTTAAAACAGTGTACTCAGAAGAAAATGTTGGCTAACTAACCTGCCTTTGGATATAGTATGGCCTAGAAGGAATTTTACCAACCAGGCTAACTGACAGGAAGCCACAGTCAACCTAAATAGTCCCAATGAAGAGGTTTTAGTAAAGGGACTCACATCCCTCCAGGGTTATGAATAAGGCTATAGGGTGAAACAAATGGTTGGGAGGAAGTTGCAAAGCAGGAAGCCATTCTTAGCCTGGGCCTGACCCAGAAGGAAGGGGTTCTGTCTGGAGCCCACTTAAGGCTGGAGGTGTGCAGACAGTGTCCTTGAGGGGCAGGCTCACTATTTGAAGCAAAAATGAAATGACACTTTCTCTCTCTTAAAATGTTTTTTTTTTCTCCCTTAGGGTATGTTTCTTTGTCTCTCTGCCATGGCCTGGGACCGATGGTCTACTACTTTCCTCTGCAAACACTAGCGCTCACCGGGCTTGAAGGTTTTGGCATAGCGTTTCTTTCTCCCATTCTCCTAACAATCACTCCTTTCTGGAAACTGGTTAACAAGAAGTGGATGCTCACCTTGCTGCGGATAATAACTGTTGGTGAGACTTAAGTGTTTCTTGAAGATTTTTTTTTTCAGTTAAAAATCAAATGAAATTATGTAGACTTTTTTTTGAATGCTAACTGATTGAATATAAAACAAGATTTCTTTCTCCTACTACTACCTTAGGAAAGTTTTAGTAAAATTGGAAGGCTAGACTGAGAGTCAATGTATTTTAAAATTCTATCTTTCTGCTAGAATTGGAAATCAGGAGGGAAAAGATAATATGGAGAAAATGTCAACTCTTGAACATATTGTGTTTTTCCCCACCCCATGACACAAAACTAAAAAGCATTAAAAATGGTTTTGTATGTAAATATGTAAAAAAATGGAAAAATAGACATGACATCACAAATGCTACAGTAAGAAAGTCAAATAACAAACTAGAGAAAACATTTGCAACTCTTTTAGTTCAAGAGCTAATTTCCCTAATACAAATCAATCATTTGAATAAGACTAACCACTCAGAAAAGGGGGCAAGGGTTTTGCCATTTACTAGAAAGGAAATATAATTATTTCTTACAATATAAAATGCATAAAATACAAATTATACATATATCTATTTACATATTGTTTCACTTATCAAATTGGCAAAGCGCTATTGTAAGGGTGAAAGTGCAGACACTCATATATTCCTGGTGGGAATGTAAATAGGCACAGTACCTGCTGAGAATAACTTTTATGTGTACATACCTTCTACCTAGCATTTCCACATTTAGGAGTGTATCTTATAGGTATACCCACATATGTGTAAGATGTTCAAATGTAAGGTTATGTAAGGATTGCAGTAATACAGGCATTTCTTGTTTTATTGTACTTCACCTTGTTGCACTTCAAGCAGATTGCATTTCTCACAAACCCTGCATTCATCAAGACTTTCAGAGCCATTTTTCCAAGAGTAGGTGCTCATTCTTGTTTCTATGTCACATCTTGGTAATTTTGCAATATTTCAAGTGTCTTCATTATTATTACATCTCTTATGATGGTCTGCGATCTTTGATGTTACTATTGTCATTGTTTTGGAGCACCACAAACCACATCCACATAGAGTGCGATTAATCTATGCAGTGTGTGCTTTGACTGCAATACTGACCGGTTGTTCCCCATCTCTGTCCCTCTCCTCTGATTTGCCTATTCCTCAAGACACAATATTCCGCCAGTTAATAGTCATATAATGACCTCTAAATGTTCAAGCGAAAGGAAGAGTCCTACACCTCTTACTTTATATCAAAAGGTAGAAATGCTTAAGCTTAGTAAGGAAAGCATGTTGAAAACTGAGACAGGATGAAAGTGGGCCTCTTGAATCAGCTAACCAAGTTGTGAATATAAAGGAAAAGTTCTTGAAGGAAATTAAAAGTGCTATCCCAATGAACACATGACTAAGAAGGTCAAACAGGCTTATTGTTGATATGGGAAAAGTTTAAGTGAACTGGATAAAAGCTCAAACCAACCACAACATTGCCTGAAGTCAGAGTCTAATCCAGAGCCACATTCTGACTCTGTTCAGTTCTTCAGTTATGAAGGCTCAGAGAAGCAAGGAGCTGCAGAAGAAGAGTTTGAAGTTAGCAGAGCAGAAGTTGGTTCATGAGGTTTAAGGAAAAAAGCTGTTTCTATAATATTAAAGTATAAGGTGAAATAGCAAGTACTGAAATAGAAGCTGCAGCAGTTTACCCAGAAAATCTAGCTAAGATTGATTAAGTGTCTACACTTAATAACAAATTTCTGCAGTAGACAAAATAGCCTCAATTGGAAGACAATGCCAATTAGGACTTTCATAGCTAGAGAGGAGAGTTCCTGTCTGGCTTCTGAGCTTCGGAGGACAAGTTGACTCTCTTGATAGAGCTCAGTGCTGCTGGTGACTTTAAATTGAAGCCAATGCTCATTTTTCACTCTCAAAATCCTTGATCCCTTAAAATTATGTTGCCTATTCTCTGCCTGTGTTCTATAAATGAAATAACAAAGCCTGGTGAGCGTATCTGTTTAAAACTTGGTTTGCTGAATATTTTAAACCCATTATTGAGGCCTACAGTTAGGAAAGAAGACTCATTTCAAAACATTATTGCTCATCGACAATGCACCTGCTCACTCAAGAATTCTGATGAAGATATACAAGTTATTTTCATGCTACATCAGACATTCTGCAGCCCATGGATCAAAGGGTAATTTTGACTTTCAAGTCCTATTCATTAAGAAATACATTTTATTTCTTATACAGGATAATAACTGCCATTAATAGTGGTTCTTCTGATGGATCTGGGCAAAGAAAATTGAAAATCTTCTGGACAGGATTCACCATTCTAGATGTGATTAGAACATTTATGAATCATGGAGGTTAAAATTTAATTGTTAATAGGAGTTTGAAAGAGGTCTGTTCTGTTCTATCTCCGTGGATAACTGAGAGGTTCAAACTTCATTGGCGAAAGTTAACTGTAAATGTGAAAATAGCAGAGAAGTAGGATTAAAAATTAAGCCTGAAGATATGACTGAATTGCTCCAATTTTATGATAAAAATTGAATGGAAGAAGATGGACTTCCCCATATTTTTTTAAATTGATGCAGCATTGATTTACAATGCCACAGATGATTCAGAGGATAGGTTCACACCCTTCAGGCGCATACCACTACCTCACACCTACCCCCAAGGCACCCACAGTTCTCCGCCACAATCCAGAGATGGACTCCACTCTTCACAAAGATGCCGTGAACACCACTGGAAAGTCAACAAAGGATTTAGAATAAACTTAGTTGATAAGGCAGTAATAGAGTTTGAGAAGATTGACTGCAATTTTGAAGGAGGTTTTACTGTGAAAAAAATGATATAAACAGCTTTGCATGCTGAGAGAATTTTTTTTTTGTGAAAGGAGAAGTCAACTGATACAGCAAACTTCATCATTGTCTTATTTTGAGAAAATGTCACTGCCACCCCAACCTTCTGCAGACATCATTCTGATATGAGCAAACATCAATGTTGAGGAAAGAAGCCACTCCACTAGCAAAATGACTAAGTCTCACTGAGGGGTCAGGTGATAACTAGCATTTCTTAGCAATAAAGTATTTTCCAATTAAGTATGTACCTTTTTTGGCTAATGCTATTGCACAGTTAATAGACTACAGTATAGTGTAAACATAATTTTATATGTAGTAGGAAACAAAAAAATTCATAGGACTCATTTTATTGCAATATTAAGTTTATTGAGATAGTCTGGTTCTGAACCCACAATATCTCTAAGGTATGCCTGTTATAATAGCAAGATTGGAAATGACCTAAATGGCACCAAAAGAGATAGGTTAAATAAATTATGATGATGAAACTTGTAATAGTGTAAAATACTATATAGCTATAAAAAAGAATGAGAACGCTGTTTATGCAATGAAATGGAATTTTCTTCAAAATATATGAAGTGAAAAAGGAAGTACTAAACAGTACATGCAGAATACTAATATTTGTGTAAAAAAAGGACAGATGAAAATAATCTTTAGAACTTAACTAACATGTATTAGATAACTCCAGAGGAATTTTTAAAAACCTGATAGCATTTTAGTTGCTTCCAGGGTGAAGAATATGGTACCTAGAGGCAGGTATGCTAGTGACACCTAGCACTTCATGCCTTTTGAATTCTGAATTTGAATTTTGTTATGTTGCCAAAAAAATTGCAGTTGAATTTTTTTAAATGTGTCCTTATGAAGAATTGAGATCATTAATATTAATCAATACTAAGAAGTCTTGGAGAAGTACTGGCAGTAATCAAGTAAGAAAAATGAGGTCATGGACAAAAGATTTAAAAAGGAAAATCACTCCAGATTCCAGTGTGTTTGAATCAGTAGCTGAAACCGGTGTCTTGCCCTTCTGCTATTATGCATTGGTTCCCTTGAGTTTTTCTAATGACATTTGTTCATGAACCATGCTGTATATTTCTTCTGTCTTGGAAACATGCTGTATGTTCCTTCAGAAACAGTGACAGGAAGGACTAGGAAATTGCCTTCTGCTTTTCTGTGCGTCAGTCCCTAGAGAAGGCAGAACATGGTGAATGCAAAAAACTCTATGAATCCCACACAAGTATAGAGCTTTGGTTTTTAAAAAGCTGGGTTCAGAAAGAACAGTGGTGAATATCACTAAAAAGTGCACCCTTTACACAGATGGAGTACGTACAAATGGAAAGATACATTCAATGATCATGAAATTGAGTATATAGTAAGTGGCTCCACTGCTATTGGCTTGCGTTACCTGTCTCTGAATTACTATGGCCTAGGCATTGCATTTTCCCATCACACTCCCCATTTGGCTTTTGAGGAAGTGACCTCATCAGTGGCACATTTTTATTGCTTTTGTTCAACATCGCCTGTGCCAACCTTATCTACAACACTACCAACTGAGCAGTTAGTGGCACTGTCTTTCATCATCTGGCCCAGTAACTTCTGGCACTGTAAAGGACTGTGATATTAACTACATTTGGGGTGGATATGGCATTTTTTTCTTCCCCTTTCATGTCCTTCCTCTGAATTTGAGTTTGTTACGTTGCAAAAAAAATTCCAATTGAATTTTTAAAAATGTGTCCTTATGAAGAATTGAGATTATTAATATTAATTAATACTAAGAGGTCTTTCTTATTCTTTTGTGCATACAAGCTGGGGTGCAGGCCAGAGGCATGGGGCGGTGAGAGGGTTCACCAGAGACAGTGGGGAGCAAAATAGGCAGATCAAAGGAAATACACTGCTGAGGGGAGCAGCGGGTAAGGCAGGAGAGGTCTGGGCGCTGAACTCGCGTCGCTGCTGCCAACAGCTCCACAGCTCCATAGCTCCATAGCTCCATAGCTCCACAGCTCCACAGCGCAGCACTTTAACCTGCTGCGCCACTGGGGAGGCCCAATACTAAGAGGTCTTGGAGAAGTACCGGCAGTAATCATGTAAGAAAGTGAGGTCATAGACAAAAGATTTAAAAAGGAAAAACACTCCAGATTCTTCTCCTTTGGGTAGAGATGAAACTATGTTTGAGAAAGGGGAATAGGAGGGAAAGTGGCACAGAACTGAGGATGAAGAGGCCAGTTTCTGCCAAATACTTTTTCAAGTTACCATGTAAGTCATGCTTTGCCTTTAAACTCCCTTCAGATGCTTCTTATGGGATGGAACAACTTGGTTTTCCAAATGTCCTAAGGCATTCTTACATAACTACAGAGATTTGCATTTTACATGCTGTCTCACCTCTGGCGCCTCAGATATTCAGGTTAATGAACCATTAAAATAGTTCATACTCCCATTGATCTAGTTCATTTTTTGACCTTAAAGATTTTGACCCACTAAAACTGTTACACCCAAAAGATAGACATTAACAAGTTCTATGAGGATTTGGAGAAACTGGATTCCTCATACTTTGCTGTTGGGAGTGGAAAATAGTTTGTCAGTTCCTCAAATTTTTTTTTAAGATGTATTTATTTATTTTTTTACGCATACAAGCTGGGGTGTAGGCCAGAGGTGTGAGGTGGTGAGAGCATTCACCAGAGACAGTGGGGAGCAGAACAGGCAGATCTACTGAAGTACAGTGCTGAGGGGAGCAGTGGGCCAGACAGGACAAGTCTGCTGCGCCATGTGGGAAGCTCCCTGGCCAGGTATCTAACTTGTGTTGCAGTGGCTCTGGATAGCTTCATAGTGCTGCGTTTAACCCGTTATGCCACCAGGGAGGCCCAGTTCCTCAAATTTTTAAACAGTTACCACATGATCTAACAACTCTACTCCTTGGTATATGCCTAGAAAAATAAAAGTATATGTTCACACAAGACTTCAGGCACGAGTATTCATAGCAGCTTTTTTATAGTAGTCAAAAAAGTAGAAACAATCCAAATGCCCATCAGCTGATGTGTGGTTAAGCAAAAGGTCATGTATCCAGGCAATAGAATATTTTTTAGCCATAAAAAAGAATGAAGTACAGACACATGATATATGCATATATTCATGACTCTACACCATGATGAACCTAGGCAATATGATGTAAGTGAAAGAAACCAGTGACAGAAGGCCATGTACTGCACTATTCCATGTCTATGAATGCCCAGAGTAGGAAAAATCCAGAGACAGAAAGTAGATCAGTGATTGCCAGGGCATGGGGAGGGAGGAGGATGGAAGGAATGGGCTAGTGGGCCTGGGTTTCTTCTTGGGATGATGAAAATGTTCTGGAGTTGGTGGTAACAGTTGCACAATTTTGTGAATATATTAAAACTCTTCAAATGGTATGCTTCGACATGGTGAATTTCAGGATATTAATGATATCAATGAAAAATTGAAGAGTGACTTATGTATACGCACAATTATTGTATTTTAACTCTATCTTCCTGAGTTTAAATTCAGAAAGAGAAACAACATTTATCAAATGCACATCACTGAGTACCAATGCATGATTGCCTGAAATGCTTAGCTTGCCTTAATTTTTTGCAGGCGGCATAGCCTCCTTCCAGGCTCCAAATGCCCAACTTCGGCTAGTGGTCCTTGCGCTTGGTGTGTCTTCCTCGCTGATAGTACAAGCAGTGACATGGTGGACAGGAAGCGGGTTACAAAGGTATGTCTCATAGCTTATGCACCTATACACAAACAGGTTAATCAGTTATGAAAGAGGAAGTTGGGCGCAAGAGTTCCAAGTTACAATATTCATCTTACATCCGGCTTCTAGAAGTCTCCGTTCCCCTTTCTTCCCCCCACCCCCTGCCATACCTCTTTACAAAACCAGGATGTGAATCCTTGCTATTTTAATCCTATTTTGAGAAGTAAGGAATTATAGCAAGTTGTCTATAGAATGGGCTATAGAAAGGCAAAGTCATGCCCATTACTGCAAATTACCAGCAAGACTATTCATACACTCACTCATTCTATCAAGCTGTGAAATTCATGATGGACACTACATTGAAACTCCATAAGAAGGCTTTAAAAGTACTTTTGTACTTACAGATACCTCAGAATCTGGGGATTCATTTTAGGACAGATTGTTCTTGTTGTTCTCCGAATATGGTACACTTCACTAAACCCAATCTGGAGTTATCAGATGTCCAACAGAGTGATACTGACCTTAAGTACCATCGCTACGCTTGATCGCATTTGCACGGGTAAGTGTATGTCCAGTTTCTTTAGGGATTTTCTCTCTTACATAGTCTATCTTTCTAATCGGAATGTAAGACATCTTGAAAAGATAAAAATAGCCTTTTTGTACTACTTGTCCATTTCAATCTTTTTTTCCCTCTGAAATAGTAACCAGTGCAGCCAGTGGACTGTTACCCAAACAGAAGTCACCTTTTCCTTGCCAGTACAGAGGGTGAGAAAAAAAAGCCATCTCTGGCTTTTATCACTGATGAGGGGAGAGTAGGACCAGGCCACATCTGTGCTCTGTCCTCCTCCTGGTTTGCTCTGAACAGGGCCTTCCAGGGTGGGATTTTTTATTCCTCTACCTCCGCATGACCTCACTGTATCGCTAACATGATGCAAAGTTGTTTGCGAGCTAGAGGTTGGAAACTAACTGGGTTCCCCAAGCCGCCTCCCCACCACTCGAGGTGTCTGAAAATACTTAAACTCCAAATTTGAAACTGGAAAAGAAAGGAAAACTTGCATATTCACATCATCTTTTAATTCACCTGCCACTCTCTGGAGATGACTTTCTCCCAGGCACACACCCAGTTTGGATGTTGGCGTCCTGGGCTAACTCGAGACCGTTCTGAAAGGAAGGGAGAAGGTTACTAGAGTCTAATTAACTTGCTTCTGGCTTATTGTGTGACTCTCAGTGAGACACTGTTCTTTTTTAATACAAGGAGAAATCTCACAGATTAATGGAAGTTTAGAGGGTTTTGGCTTTCCGCAAACAAAGTGCTTGTACACTCTCCCTCTGGCCCCAATTTGGGCGTGAAACAAGGGTAGTGAGACTAAGGGGAAATCATGCAAATAAGTTAGTCAAGTGACATGATTCTTAGTTAGAGCTTTCAGAACTCTGTCTAGTGCCATAGTATATGTTTTATGTGTTAGAAAACACTGACATTTAGAGGTGGAAACTCACGCAGCAATTTTCAAGGTACGGCCTGATAAGGATCTAAACTTTAGGGTATCATTTACTTTCCGCAACTTGAGTTTTGTTCTTTCTCGCCTCTGTTTTAAATTTATTTGACCCAGTTATCAGACCCTTCCTGTTCTGGGCCTGTGACCCCACTGGCAAAACACAAGACTCCTCACCAGCTTTCCCTGGATATCTGGTCATACCAGGCAATTTTTGTAGTTTTATTGAAGATTTACTGGATCTTGAGGGAGGCTTCACTGCCATAGACACAGCTTACAACTCAGCAAGTGCAGTCTAGGTAACCATCTCTTCTGAAGGCTGTCTGCTGAGCCCCCGGCCCTGACCTCCTCTGTCTTCAACACCTTCTCCCTCATCCCCGTTACTTTCAGCTCTATTCCTCCTACCTCTGGCTCCTTTATTGGCACATTGGCACACGGACTATCTTCCTCTTGGTGGAATAGGGTGCCAGCCCCACAAGCAGACCCTGGGCTTCCTCTTATCCTGCAGAGAGCTTCCCAGTGTCACGGATCTTGTGCCCACAGGCTCTCTATTCTCCGGCCTGTATTTTCTCTGGTTGTAACATTTTTCTGTGTAAAGTCATGGATATAATGACTTGAAACCTCTTGGTGAAATTATCCCATGAAGTATGGTATAGTCAAGTACACAGGTGCTGGAGTGGAGTGACTGAGCTCCAACTCTAGTTTTTCTTTACCAGCTGTATGATCTTGGGCACATTACATGTTCTCTCTTGGTCTCAGTTTTCTAATCTGTAAAATGGAATTAATAATAGACTGACCTCCTAAAGTTGTTGTGAAGATAACTGCTCAGTGAGTGCACTGTTGTTATCTTGGGGACAGAGGGGATTAGATGAGACCCCTGATCTTTTGGGGGGAAGCAGCTGGCATACTGGGAATGTTCCATTCAAGTTGAATGGCATTTGTTCCCAGAACAAACCATTCATGTTCCCTACATATATTCTTGCCTATACTGTTGCTTTCACTTGAAGCGATTAACTTTCTACATTTTTGCTTGTCAAATCCCAGAATGTTCTGTTTTCCCTAAACCACTCCCAATCTAGCTCACCTGAAATATTTTCTCCCACCAGCTAGCTTTCAGCATTTTCTCCTTTGAATTGTCTGCCTCATTGTCCCCTTCTAAAATTCAAAGCCAGCTACCATTTGTTACTTGCTAAAAGTTTGTGAAATATGGGGAAAAATTTCCATGTAACTGATCTTTTTCCATTGTTATTCCAGATGAGTGCAGTAAACCCCAGGGGAAAAAGACTGGTGACATGGCCAAAGGGAAGGCTGCTCGACCAAACTGGCTGTTGGTAGGAGCTGCCTTTGGCAATCTTATGTTCCTCACCCACTGGGTTTTTGGAGAGGTCTCTCTTGTTTCCAGATGGGCAGTGAGCGGGCATCCCCACACAGGACCAGATCCTAATCCATTTGGGTGAGTTTGGGTTTGGAATCAGTCAAGAAATTGACCAATGTGGTTGGAGGAAAAAGATCTCCTTTGTCCAGCAGGTAGGTCTGTGCTAGCCAGTTATTTCACATTCTACTCGCCCTAGATATCAGAAACATTGCGTGAAGTTGTGTTCCATGGAGATGAAGGAGCGAGAAGCATATTTACCTGAAGTCAGAATTGGTAAAGAGTAGATGAGGGAGGACTGAGGACTGAGGTCGTGCACAGCTCAGTGAGATGTCCTGGGAGCTCCTACATGGGCACTCTCAGAAATCCTCATGTGGAACGCCATCCTGAGTGGCACAGAAGGCATGACTTTCCCACGTCATTTTCTCCAGACCTCTCCCCCATTAGAGTTGTGGGCATTTGGTAGGATGAGAATGCCCTGAGAGAGACCAGGTTGGCAGTTTGGGCATAGATCTATGTTTCCTGTAAAGGAGGGAGTCCAGGGAAGCCTCTGAATCTTCTAATACTTTGAGAATTGCTCCAACCATGGGGCATCCATGGAGTTAGCAATCTTGGCTTTCAGGGTCCGTGCTTGGTCTTCACTCTACTTTTCCTGCCACTTCTTTTCTCTCTCTTTTTAAAAAGATTTATTTTTTTATGCATTCAAGAACTGATGTGTAGGCCAGACGTGAAGGGTGTGTGTGTGTGTGAGAGGATTCACCAGAGACAGAGTAGGGAGCAGGACAGGTGGATCTACTGAAATATACTGCTGAAGGGAGCAGCAGGCGAGACAGGAGAGGTCTCCTGTGCCATGTGGGTTAGCTCCCTGGCTGGGGATTGATCTTATGTTACAGTGGCTGATGATAGCTTGATGGTGCTAAGACTTAAACCCTGTGCCACCAGAGGCACCCCTCCTCTTTTCTTTCATGTGAAAATATTGAGGAAACCTTGAACATCTGCCTCAGATATTATTTTTCTCTTAAAGTGCTGGACACATGCTGCTACCTTTAGGCGTCTTTCCTCAGCACATGTCTGGGCATATTTCCCAGGCGTCTCAACCTCAGCATGTCCAAGTCTGGACTCATAGTTTCCAGTCCCCAGTTATATTCTTTCTCCATGCCTTAGTTCACTCTGTCTATCCACAACATCACCCAGGAGAGAAGTCAAGAGTCATTCTAGAATTTTGTGTCTTCTTCAATTTGGGCATCCTATTTGTCATTCAAGCCAGTCAATTCTGTTACTTCTCTCAAATGGATCTCTTCCTCTGTTGTCTCAGCCATGTCTGCCTCAGTGGAGTCCTCACCTTCTTCCTTCTGGGCGCTCACTATTTTATCCTAAAGGTTTCTTCAGACCTTACAGACTTGTGAGGACTGAATGAGTTAATAATACATGTAAAAATCTCAAAACAGTGCCTGGTAGATTGTAAGTGCTGTTTTTAGCTTCATCTATATAGGATTACTTATCTAAGTGCCATGTTGGAGCTAGAATTTCTTTTCTTTTTTTAAAAGATTTATTTCATTTTTGCATACAAGCTGGGGTGCAGGCCAGAGGTGTGGGGCAGTGAGAGTTAACCAGAGACAGAGTGGGGAGCAGAACAGGCAGATGGATCGAAATACTCTGCTGAGGGGAGCAGCGGGCGAGGCAGGAGAGGTCTGTCGCCATGTGGGAATCTCCCGGGCTTGGCATTGACCTCGCGCTGCAGCTGCCGCTGCCGCTAGCTCCACAGCGCTGCGCTTAACCCTTTGCGCCACCTGGAGGCCCTGGAGCTAGAATTTCCCATGAGGTTTAGTTAAATTATAGTTTCCTCCACGTCCAAAATTTTTTCCAAAGTAGCCAAAGAATAAAATAGTTTGTGGTTGTTTTAGAAAAAACAAAATTATCAACTATTGATCAAAAGACACAGCCCAGAAAGGCAGAGATTGTAGATAAAGACAGTATTGAGGGGGAAAAAAGAAAGATTTAGAAGCTGTTTCCAATGACTCTTTTTCTGGTCTTTGACCAGTTCATTTAAAATGTCACCTGGAGTCTATGCACTATAATTTAATAGTCTGAGAAAACTGAAAGGCTGCAGATATAATTTCTTTTGTTAAAAAATCCAACCAAGTAAATGTAAAGATATAATTGACATTATCAAATGATTCATGAATCAGGCAGCATCCTACCTAGCAAGTAGAAACAGGCTCCACGGGGCCACAGAAAGGGAAAGGTGTGTGAAGGTAACACCAGGAAGTCATTAATGAAAACAAGTACTTTAGGCTTAGGTAACCTACCTATGTGGCAGGTTATGTCATCTTCCTTTGGGGAATGGAAAAGATAACCTCATTAGTCCTGACCAGAAAATTCCACACTGACCAGTTAAGACTATATTCCTTGGGTGGGGGAGGTTGAAACCATATTTAAATTAGGTATTAAGTCATGATGAACTTAGCATTAGCAACTCCTTTTAGGGCCTGTCATATCTTTCTCCTTAGCAATCTCAAATCAGAGTTGCCATTACTTCCATTTTGTGAATGCATATAACATTAGTCCCCAATCAGTTCTCTTTATCTCATTGGTTATCTCACACTCACATTGTCTATTTGAAGTACCTAGATATATATACTAGGAGATATATATTTCTGTCTTGTATTTGGGGCAATGACATATTAATAATGTCAGATGTCTTACAGCATGTTCTCTTTTTACAGAGGTGCAATTCTGCTTTTCTTAGCAAGTGGACTGATGCTTTCAACTTGTTCATGGTTTCCTGGTTCCAGTTTAATCTGGTGGGTTACAGGTATGTGGCATTTATCTGCAGATGTGCCAGTCATTAAGCTTGGTTGTCCAATCTACTCTCAAACATGTGTACATAGACTGGAAGCAGATGACTGAGGCAGCTGTACAAATATTTGCTGTTATCAACTGTGTTATTATAATCAGCGTCAGCAACATAACTCAGTGCCACTGTGGTTACCAGTGACTACTGGCTCCTGTACTTTCCTACTTCATTGTCTGTGTCCTTCTATAGCTGTCTCCTTCTAGCCTATGTTGGCATAATCTCCCCCATTTCCCAAACAAGGCATATGTGCCAGTAGCAATTTTACTGAAGACCTGAGGAGAGGAAGGCTTATACAGCACCACATTAACAGACTTCTTCCCTTCTCCAAAATTCTTTGCCTTTCTGGTTTTCAAGAATGCCTTCCTTTGGGACTCCTAATGAAGCTCAGCATCCTTTTCTCTTTGACATGAAAACATTTTAGCTTCTCACCCCTGGACCCAGCTTTGGGGTCCATGCTTGTTTATTCAAAGGTGTTGAGCATGTTCTTCCAGTCACACCCTTTAGAATCAAGAATACTGTTGAAGCCTATCATAGTTCAGGAGCAATCTCCCTATTTTCCTATGACAGAATTAAGCCATTTTCTCCTTTCTCCTTAAAAGGTGGAAATGGTTAGAATCAGTTACACTGTTAAAAAAAAAAATCCTCAACTCTGTAACAGAGCAAATACTGTTTGGTTTCTGTGAAGAGAGACACCCTTGTGCATATTAATTAAGCAGGTAACTCAAAGTGTCGTGCTAGCTTCTGTGTGTGGGTTTGTGGGATGTCGCGTTTTGGTGATAAAAGGTGTGGGGTTGAATAGCATTATAAGAAATTTTTGCACACCCTCCTTGCATGGAGGTTGTTCAGAAAGTGGGGTCAGTCATATCCTCATCCTTCTAGGGCTGTATGAGCCAGCTATTGAAATCATACTGAGCTCTGCTTGCTTGATAGTGTATTTTCCATCCAACATTCATTTGGGGTCTGTGGAAGTTAATATGAATATAGCAGTGACCTTTCTTCTCATTAGAAATGCCTCATGAGATTCCTCATGGCAGGATAACTTTGTTAATGCTGAGGTTACAGTTGGGCTAAGTTTGAAACACATTTCAAACTTTTCAGAACACTGAAAGTTTTTTCAGGATTTATATCATGCCCCTTTCTCAGGGAATATAAGCGGAATGCTTGCTGGCTTGGTAATTAGCAGTTTCATTTTAAACATGGTAAAACTGAGGTCCACAGAAACATACACTGTTAAAGACAGAAAAGGAGTGAAATTATGATGTTACTCGTGTACCTATTTTCCCAGATAAGTAAGGTCATTGCCTTTAGAGTGAAATCTAATGTAGTTTTGCTGTCTATCTGAAGTGTTAAATAGTATTTTAATAGACCCCAGGGGCAAGAAGATTTAAGGTTTCTAACAGGCTATTTGCAGTGGAGAGGAAAGCAGAGTCATAACTCAGCACTTCTCTCCCTCTGCCGCTCACCTGCAGTAAGTTGGAGCTCAGACTTCATGCTCTGAAGGTGGGGCCCACCTGTCACTGGTTCATCGCTGGAAACATGTCATCAAGAAGAATGTAGAAAAAGATATTTTTTTAAAGATTTATTTATTTGTCCATACAAGCTGGGGTACAGGCCAGAGGCGTGGGGCGGTGAGAGGGTTCACCTGAGACAGAGCCTGGAGCAGAACAGGCAGATCAACGGAGATACACTGTTGAGGGGAGTAGCGGGTGGGACAGGAGAGGTCTGCCGCGCCATGTGGGAATCTCCCCAGCCGGGCAACGAAAAAAGCAGCAAAGTCGCTGCTGCTGACAGCTCCACAGTGTAGCGCTTAACTACTGCGCCACCAGGGAGGCCCTGAAAAAAAGATTTTTTATTGTACAGGTAGTTTGCAGTCTCAACTGGGTCTCAGCATCAATTAGTTTGGGCAGTGACCAATAGAATTTTATAAATGCATATATAAAGAAGCTTTACATGTTGATTGCAATTCAGTTAGTAACACCAAGGTTGTATTTAAAAAGACATAGCTGTACTAAAGCTGTTGATTGGATCCAAGTGTCCTATACTGTGTGATACAATTTTATTGTATGAAAAATTTGATCTGCTGAAATTAGTATATTAGTTATTAGACATATTTTTGGTATATTCAAGGACTGCTAATTTTTCCTTGGTGTGTTGGATGACAAAAAGATTTGAGTGATATTACTTGGGAGGACTCTGTCTCAAACTACCAATATAAGATTAAGATGGAACAGTTAAGTGAAAAAGGCACAGTGATAGCAATGTGTGTCATGTCACCACTGATAGTGCAAAGGAGGGAAATGCACACATGTCAATATTGCTTTCTGTGCAGAGATTTTCTCTGAAGGATGCAGACAAAAATGCTAATATTGGTTGCCTTCACTAAAGGGATTTAGGGGGTGATGGATTAGAGGGGCTCTAATATAAAAATTTTGCATTTTAAATATATGTCATATTTTAAAATGCAATTTTAGGAGATTTAAAAATATATAGCCTACTTAAAAAAATAGGAACTAAATTACCACCTCACTTCTGTGAGAATAGCCCACATAAAAAAGACCAAAAACAAGTTTTGGCAAGAGTGTAGAGAAAAGGGAATTTTGTGCACTGCTGGTAAGAAGGTAAATTGGTCCAGCCCCTTTGGAAAAGTTTGGAGGTTTCTCAAAATTTCAAAAATTGATCTGCCTTATGATCTAGCAATCCAACTCTGAGGTATCCACCTGAAAGATGCAAAAACACTAATTTGAAGGACTACATGCATTCCTATGTTAATTGTAGCACTGTTTATGATAGCCAAGTTATGGAAACAACCTAAGTGCCCAAGGGCAGGTAAGTGAATTAAAATGTGGTGTATATACAACGGAATACTACTCAACTATTAAAAAATGATGAAATTTTGCCATTTGTGACAACATGGATGGAACTGGAGGGGGTTATGCTAAGCAAAATGAGTCAGAAGGAGAAAGACAAATACCAGATTATTACACTCATGTGTAGGATATAGACAAACAAAACAAAGGAACAGAAATATTAAATCAAAGCAAACCCTAGAAATCTGACTGTAGAACTCTAATTCCCAGACGGTGAGGGAGGGAGGAAGGGAAGTAGGGGGGAAGGGAGCTCAGTGTAATAAGGTGGAGGATTATGGGTGCTCTGGTGGTAGATGTGGTGTTGTAATCTGTAAAATGTGTGAATTTATACCCAAGTGATATACAATGTTACCATGGCTACCTCCTTAAAAATGATACAGTAAGAAATAAAAAATTAAAAAATAAGTAAAATTAGACAGTAAATTAAAAATAAAAACAATAAGTAAAGATAAATTTGAAGAGATGTTTTCTTTTCCTCCAGAAACTTCTCTGTAGTAAGAGAGAAGCAATGAAGTCATTCCAGTGTCTTTAGAGCAAAAAATTAGGACTCCTTTTAAAAATAGTCACTGGCATCTAGTCCACAGGAACACATTTAATCTTACTAATAAGCAAATAAATGAAATTCAAAATGTGGTACTATTTTCATCATCCATTCGGAAAAGATTCTTGGAAGGAAATAATATCTGGTAGGGTTCATAAGAAAAGACTTTTGGCAAGGTTTTGGAGGAAATGAAGGCTTGGTTATATAATTCTTCAGGAAAGCAGTTGACCATAAGTAATGAATCTTTAAAATGCTTTTATCTCTTGCCGCAGTAGTTGTACTTCTAAGACTCTGTTCTAAGGAAGTAATCAGAGATGTATTAAGAGATCAATTGACAAAGAAATTCTTCCTCTTATTGATGAAAGCTTTATAAATGGCCAACAAAAGGAAAATGGCTGCTTCTATTGTGGTGTATTTATCAACTGGAATAGTGTATATACATAAAAAAGCTTTAGAAAAAAAACTTAATAACATGAGGAAATGTTCTTGATAATATATCATGTGAAAAACAGAATATGATCCTCAATATGTGGTGTGATTCTATTTATGTAAAAATAGTCCTCAGGTATATAAAGACTTAGCTTAAGAGGGTATGTAGGCGTAGTGGCAGTGCTTATCTCAGTCTTAGGCAATTCTTAATTGCTTCTTCAGTTCTGTATTTTCAATATCTACATTTGTTTTATTAAAATAACCATTGTCAGATCTAAGTATTTGAAGGTCTCACTGTGAACTAAGCAACTTGGATTATGGAGGACCCCAGAATGGATTCTCTTGTCCACCTGGTTGATGTTCTTTTAGAAATGGGGGGAGTAGACAATCCCATGGCATTGCCTGTGGCGCTGTACGTGCAATTCATGGATGGTTGTGATCTGTGGGTCACAAGAAGCTGGCTGGGCCACTGCCTCCACCCGACTCCTCTGTTTCTAGAGTTCCTTCTCCAAGTAATGGGGAGTCTGCTGTAGATACTCTTAAGGGTGGGTCACAGTTATAAAACATTGAAATGTCGAAGAAATGTCATGTTTGATGGAAAAATGTTATACTGATGGCTCCTGACAACTATGATATCAGGCTGCTAGAAGACCTGATGTGCTGTCTCTCAGCTGATTTCACAGGAATTGGGAGAAATGTTCCTTCAGGGTTGACTCAACAAATTAGCAAATGTTTGCTAAGTGCCTTCCAACGCAGATTGAACCCACCCCCTAGCCCCCCACAAGCACAGGCTGTTGATAACAAAAGAACTGACTGCAGACTTGCTAAGGCGATGAGGCCACTAATGATATCTCAGTCACATCTTCTTTTGACATTGAAGCTGGGAAAGTCCACTTCCATATTGTAGGAAAACAGGCAGCGTTTATGGAAATTCTCTTAGCCCCTTAACAAAAATGTCCTAGAAACCACATTGACGTAATGTGTTTTCTATGTCCTTCCTCCTAGTAGAAAAATTAAATGACATACTTTTGGTATTACAGCTTAAGGTTCTTCAGTTTTTATTGCTCTTAGGACCTTAACAAATAACTTAAAAGTGCTTCCCATCCCCTGCCCTTCCTAAAGAAATAGTTTGGACTGAGATTTACTAGACCTACATTCTGCATCTGGTTGTGCAAGTAGCCAGCTGTGTGAACTTGAGCAGATCCTGTTAACTTGCTGGAACTCAGTTTCTCACCATTCTGGAGGTTGGGCAGTATAAGTGCTTATAAATCAGTCATCTTAGAAGCTTTTTTTTTTTTTTTTTTTAAAGAAAATGGAAGCATCTATTACTGTTTGTCTGCCTTATGCTCTTCCTCTCTCTCTCACAAACAGGAGCAGCTTCGGCTGGGGGTCTCCTCTACCTGCCCAGGTGGGCAGCTGCTATGTCTGGCTGTGTGCTCGCGCTCTTCACGGCATCCATGTGGCCACAGGTGCTTGGCCATCTTATTAGCTCAGGCTCAAACCCTGGGAAAGCCATGACCGTTGCCATGGTATTTTATATTCTAGAAATATTTTTCTGTGCGTGGTGCACAGCTTTTAAATTTGTCCCAGGCGGTGTCTACGCTAGAGAAAGATCTGATGTGCTTTTGGGTGAGTACATGTGAAAGGTCTGGATTAAAGTAACTGGGGGAAAATACTCATCAGAAGTGACTGGGATTTAGCACACTATGGGACAGATGGCAATAAATGGGATGATCTTCTCTTTCTTATTAAAGTCAACTCTTGAGGGCCTTCCTGGTGGCGCAGGGGTTAAAGTCTCAGCACTATCAAGCTATCAGCAGCCACTGCAGTTTGAGTTTGATGCCAGACCAGGGAGCTAAACCACATGGTGCAGCAGACCTCTCCTGTCTAGCCTGCTGCTCCCCTCAGCAGTGTATTTCAGTCAGTCCACCTGTTCTGCTCCCTACTCTGTCTCTGATGAATCCTCTCACTATGCCCTTCTCCCCCACCCACCCTCTGGCCTATACCCCAGCTCTTGTATGCATAAGTAAATAAAATAAATCTTAGGAAAAAAAGAATTTTGAGAGCAGGGGTCATCACTGTTCATTCATCTATCCTTAGCTCTAGGCCCAGGGCACAGTATTGGCCAAATGAGTTCTTGACAGGCATTTGTTGAATAAATGGAATCACAACCGGGATGACCACTGGCCAGTCTGTTCCCAAGAACTTCAGCCTTTTGGAGTGACTCTGTCCTTTCAAACACAAATTCAGAACCTGAGCCCCTCCTGCACAAGTTCAGTAAGTGATGCTGTCCGTCTCAGCCTTTCCTGATTTCCCTGGTAGAAGAACGAAGGAGAAGGGGCATGGGCTTGTATCCTGTTCCTTCACCCTTCCCTGTGCCCTTGCTGTATACCTGACTGTTCTGCACGTTTCCATGTAAACATCACCTACTCCACTCGGAAGCCAGACATGTATCAGGACAGGCAGATTTAGAAGATATATTCTAAATTACATGAAATATTTTCAGACAGCCTTTGCTATTTCTGGAAAATATCCAAGTTCTCAATGTATGAGAGAAGTATCTTGCTTCATTTCCTCTGTGGTGATCTGGACTTTGCAAACTTTGGGTTTCTTCTGGTTTCTTTCAGGTGTGCCTACTCTGTCTTCCTGTCCAGTGCACTGCTCTTTTTCTTACTCCAGTTTGCTTAGGGATCTGCCATGTGGAGAAAGCAAATGAAAGTAAGAGTCATTCTCAGGAGTGGGTGTATTTCTTCAGAATGTTAACAATGATGTGCTTCTTGTGTCCATTCCCACTACCTATGGGGTTGCAGAAACAGTGCTTTATTACTGCTTCGTAATAGGATTTTTTTTTTTTTTACTGTGACATTATAAGACACAGCAACAAAATAATGTTGGTCATGTTCAGCCACTTTAATACAATTGAAAAGAACTAGTATTAAATAAGAAATTAATTATAAATTTTCTGTCTAGGTTTTCCCTGCTATTTCCTGGAAATTGCACAGAACATTTTTAGCTAGCCTTCCACTTAAGCTTAACATTTCCTTGACATCTGCAAATTTACATATTGTTCAATTATACCACTCTTTCAGAAATACATAATTTCAGAAATATGTAAACTTAACTCATATCTATGTAGTATTGCACCCCAACAGAGCTCAACTTGTATTATTGGCACAGATGGAGTTACAGCACGCATCCCAGGCCAGAATTATTACCACAATCACTGCCGTAGTAAGAACCTGCATATCCTCCTTCTCCACTTGATGCACTGGAGATCTTTTCACCAGAGCAGACTGTGTCCCTAAGGTGGTTGAAAGGCTCCTTTCTCATGTGCATTCACCCCCTTTGCCCAGTCCACACTCAATTACATACACTATTTGCAGGCTAACAACTAGGAAACACTCAGGAAACTTAAAAAAAATCCCTTATCTGGAAAATGTGGGGGCCCTCTCATGTAAAGCACAATTCCTAGAGCCTTAGTTGATTTCTTATGATGGTCCTGTTATTTAAGTACTACTACTATAATTGCTTCAGTACTGACATAAATGAACTCAACCACTGAATTTTCAGGGTGTGCCCATTTGTCTTCAATCTTGACTCTGGGAATTTACTCATGGAATGATTTTTGGATTAAAAAAATGATGTATTTATTCCTCTTTTAACAGGGACAGTGATGCTAATTATTGGACTGAATATGCTGTTTAGTCCTAAGAGAAGCCTTGACTTTCTCCTTCAAACAAAAAACAGTCCTAAAGTGCTTTTCAGAAAGAGTGAAAAATATATGAAAATTTGTAAGTATAGTTTTGCTTCCTTTTAAAAAAAGCATTTTATTATAAATATAAAATTTCAAACACATATGAAATTAAGGCGTGTAATGAACACTCATGTACCCTTGACACAGTTCCAAAAATTAACATTTTGCCAACGTTGTTAACAATGTTCATGCTGAAATATTTGAAAACAAATCTCTGATATTGTGTCATTTCAACCATAAATACTCTTAGTTGTGTTCAATTGTATTCTTTTAACATGGATAAGATGATTCAACAGGTAGAATTTCCAAAATGCTTTGTTCTAATCTGCTGTTTATACTGTTCATTGAGTTTTTAATTTCAGCTATTATAGTTCTCAATATAATTTTATTTCTAGAACTCTTTCTGATTTCCTTACAAATTTTCCTGACCATTAATTTAATCTTGTATTTTCTAGTCATCCTACTGAATGCTCTATTGTTTCTTGTATATCTTTGTAATTTATTCTCACTTTAAGCTCATGGTCTTTGGAACATTTTTAGGGAAATTCTTTGAAATCTGGGTTTTAATATGCATGTCACACATGAAAATGAACCTGGAAGTTAGACATTCCCCCTTTGCACAAAATCCTTGGCTAATAAGGTCAATAATTTCATGACATTATTTTTTAATGACAAACTTTTTGAGGAAGCATCTCTTCTTTCTGTTTAGTTTTGTGGCTGCTTGTTGGAGTGGGGTTATTGGGATTAGGACTGCGGCATAAAACCTATGAGAGGAAATTGGGCAAAGGGGTAAGTAATTAAAATTTTTGATACTGAGTTATAGATGATAAATACACATACATACATTTGTGCACTTCACCATCATGATTGACCTGGATCTAATTACTCCAGGTTCCTGGACCCCATCTCCTTAAATCTTAGGTCACAGACTAATCACGTAGAATTATTTTATTTTATTTATTATTTTTTTAAGATTTATTTATTTATACATACAAGCTGGGGTACAGGCCAGAGGCGTGGGGCGGCGAGAGGGTTCACCAGAGACAGAGTGGGGAGCAGAACAGGCAGATCAGAAACACACTGCTGAGGGGAGCAGCGGGCGAGGCAGGAGTGGTCTGCTGCACCATGTGGGATTCTCCCCGGCCGGGCGTCGAACTCACATTGTAGGCTGCGACAGCTCCACAGCGCAGCGCCCAACCGCTGCGCCACCAGGGAGGCCCTGATGAATTTGTCTTAATTCTGCCATACTCTTTGATAGGAAAGGTCATCCTGTTGTAGATCTATAGGTATTCATTTGAGATGGACAGAGAGTGCTAGACTGACTGAGCTCGTGGACACAAAAGAGGAGCTCTCAAGGACCCTGTGCTCCCGCCTAAACTCACCAGTACCGCCGGGGTTAGCGTTACACAAAACCCGGCTGGAATCAACAGGCCACTTCACAAATATGTTAAAGGCCTCTCTATATCTCTCTGTGATCTCATTCTCCTCTAGTGCAGGTAACTCCTGTGCTAAATATGGTGTCTATCATTTTCATTCATTTCTTTATGGAGTTGGTACATAGGATCATAGGATATGTCCCTAGACGATATTGTTTTTTTTTTTTTAAGATTTGTTTATTTATGCATACAAGCTGGGGTGTAGGCTAGAGGTGTGGGGTGTTGAGATGTTTCACCAGAGACAGAGTGGGGAGCAGGACAGACAAATCGACTGAAATACACTCCTGAGGGGAACAGCAGGCAAGGCAGGAGAGGTCTGCTGTGCCATGTGGGACTCTCCCTGGCCAGGGATCGAACTCATGCTGCAGTGGAGCTGGATAGCTTCACAGTGCTGCACTTATGAACCCATTGCGCCACCAGGGAGGTCTTGTGTTTTTTCCATATTTTTAACTTTATCTAAATGACATCTGACATAGTTATTTTACAAGTTCCTTTTTTTACTTAAGATCATTTCTAAGATTCTGCCATATGGAAATAGGTAGCTGTGTGGTCTTCCATGATATGTAGGTTACACCATTTATTCATTCATTCGTTTTCCTGTTTTTCCTATTGATACAATAATCAGGTTGTTTGTTTTGCTATTATAAAGCATGCTTATTATAAATGCTCACTTTCCATACATTCCTTCTAACTTCTAAGATTAAACTAGAAGATCACAGATTTATTATGAGAATACCTCATAGTTTGCTATGTCTTCTTATTTTTTATGAATTAAATGTGGGCAAATGTCTAAGGAAATTATTTTGCTGAACTATGAATTTTGACAAAGAAAGGTGGAGAAGACTGGGCCAGGGAAGCTGCTGTTGTTCAAAGTCATGTGAAATTATGACTCAGACAATCTCTTAGGCACCAACCACAGAGGTCTCTGCTGCCATCTGGCCTTTCAGGTTTGGCTATGACAATGAAGGATGGTCTAATCTAGAAAGATCAGCACAACTGCTCAATCAAACAGGTACATCTTGCTGTAATTACTTCCAGACATTGTTATTGTTGCTTTTATTTTGTGTTAGATCATAAGTAATAGGAGAGGAGCTGCTGGGTCATAAACTAATCTTTTAAAAAATCTTTTCCTTTGGTGGGCAGCTGTGGGAGGGGTAAGCTTCTGCAACCACATCTGTCTTGGAGAGCAATTAATTCTGAACAAAGTCTCATACTGGGGATTCTTGCCAAGCCTTTGCTCTTAGAGATGCCCCTGCTGTTGACCTGTCACTTCGGGACTCACTGTTGGGGACCAGAAAAATGACAGATAAAAAAGCAATATGGGTCAAAGTGATGTTCCTTTGAGAACTAAGTGGCTTTCAAGAGCCTGAATTTTATTTGTTTCTGTGTCCTGGGTGCTCCTTTTTGTAGGAAGCATCCTTTACAGTATGTGGGTGTTTGGGTCTCAGACCACCTACTGGAGTGTGACACAGGATACATCAGGGATTGACTATTCTGGCTATTCCTGATGATGAGCAGGTCTCTAGCGAAATTGGGCAGGCTCTGTATAATTCTAGTGCCTCTAAGAAATGTCTTTGACCTTTAGTCCTCTAGCCCTCATTACCTGCCTCAGAGACACATCTGACCAAGGTCTGAAAAAAGCCAATAAACTATCTTCTGTGCCAATGTCGTGGAGATGCTGCCCAGGAATTACGCGTTAGTGTGTGCTGCTCTGTTGTTTCTGAAGATAAGTTGGGTATTTGAGAAAGGCATTTAGCCTATTTGAAATTTTAGAAAAAGATGTTAAGGATATTTGAAAATTTAGAAAAATCATGCTTTTATCCTTTCCTGGATTTCCTCAAGGTGTTCCATGGATTGCATTCATAGTATGAGAAAACTCCTTGATAGCTCAGAATTGAGCCACTTCACTTTAGTGACTCATTGGAAAATACTTCGATTTTGATTTATGAGTAAAGGTAAAGGGTTAAAGGATAAAGTTTTGCGAATTGTTTTTGCATTGCTATTGTTAATCACTCTGCATTTTTTTTTCCTGAGCAGGTGCAGATTTCATAACAATTTTGGAGAGCGATGCTTCTAAGCCCTTCATTGGAAACAATGATTTAACTATGTGGCTAGGGGAGAAGTTGGGTTTCTACACTGACTTTGGTCCAAGCGCAAGAGATCACACCTGGGGGTGAGTGTGCCTTGGGGATTAATCCTGAATATAGCCTTGAAAGATGAGGTAGCATAGGCTTGGAGTGGCAAGTTGAGGTGGTTCTACCTTAGTTCCATGTCTGTGCACAGTGCTGCTTCTTGGGAATGAGGAAGTGCTGAGGATATGCATATTCTGTAAGTGTTTTACTGGTTTCACTATTGGTGGATATTTTCAGTTCTTCATCATTAGAAACACTCAGCGTAGGAGCTGAGGTGACAACACTAAGTATGACTGACCTACACAACCGTCCTCATGGAGCTTACATTCTAGTGTGAAGAGATAAAAAATAATGTGTCAACAGAAAGAAGTAAGATAATTTGAGGTAGTGGTAAGTGCTGTGTAGAAAAGTGTAGTGACTGCGTGCAGTGGCATTGGGGGGTGCTGCTGGAGGTGGAATTGTCAGGCAGAGCTCTCTGAGGACCTCACGATGAGAAGGAACCAGGGCCCAGTGATGTGTAGACCTTAGGGAACCAGCAGAGTAAAGACTGGGATGAGCTCAAGCTTAGTGTGCTTGTGGACATTGCAGAGATGTAGAGATGTGCCCTAGAAATGCCCTGGAAATATGATTGTAGAATTGAGGCTCTCAGAGGGGGCAGATAAAGGGGAGAGCAGAGTGGAGAGAGAGGGGGTACAATTACCATAATGGAGGGTTATGGGAGCATTGGTGGTGGGTATGCTGTGTAACATACACCTGAAGGGTGTGATCATATACCTTTAAGTCGTATACAGTGTTATAAAGCAATGCTCCACAAGAGAAAAATGAGCCCCGAGAGAGTCCCATAATCTATGCTTCTCAGCTTAAGTCAGATGTGATGGGAAGCCATTAGATGATTTTAAAGATGTGGGCAATCTGATCTGAGTTACACTTTTAAAAGATCATTCTGGCTGTTCTTGGAAGGACAGATCATAGGGCGCAAGAGTGGGAGCAGGGAGACAGGTGATGAGGTAGATGCAATAGCACAGGTGAATGTGATAGCAGAGCCTTGGACATGGAGAGAAGGGGGCAAATCTAGAAACTATTTTGGCTCAGAGCTGACAGTATCTACTGATAGTGAGATGTCAGGGGCCGGAAGGTGACAAGGGCAGCACCCAAGTTTTTGACCTAAATACCCAATAGGAGAATGCCACTTAATGGGACGAGAACAACCAGCAAAGCAGAAAGAATGTGCTAAGTTTAAGATGCCTCTGGACAGTCCAGTGACAAACACTGGGAAGTTTGAAGGACAAGATGGGCATGGATGTTCAGGTTTCATCACTATAGAGATGATCCTGTCAGAGGGACGCCATGTAATGACTGGAGCTGCAGTGCCGGGGTGGGGGAGGGGGTTTGGGGGAAGGAGGAGAGTTGCAGGCTGAGCTCTGAGTTCTGCTCATCCTTTTCAATATAGTTCTTTGACTTAGAAATTAGGCAAAACTGTTAGATAATTTTAATTTTCTAATTTTGCAAATTTTTACCTCGTGTCCTTGCTGGCAAGATTGTATGTTCCCAAATGTGTTGATTTATATAAGAAATGTGGATGAAATATGACGCCAGAGTGACAATGCAAGTAAAATGGATTTTGAATGTTACTAATTCTGACCTGTTCTTGTCTCTATAGCACATGTTAAAACAGACTCGATGGTGTTGTGCTTAGTCACACAGTGAGACATGCTAAAGAGCAGGGATGCAATGAACTGACAAGTCAGCTGCATTCTGTGCAGCATTATTACTCTAAATGTGTCTCAATGGGATGCATGTAGTGTGACACATGCCCTTTCAATATGTTTGCTTAGTCCTGTCTGCATGATACGGTGGAGCCGTCAATCACGCATATGTTTCTTTTCATTTGAGTACAGGATTATGGCTTTGTCAAGGTACCCAATTGTGAAATCGGAGCATCACCTTCTCCCGTCGCCAGAGGGCGAGATCGCACCAGCCATAACACTGACGGTGAACATCTCGGACAGACTGGTGGATTTTGTTGTCACACACTTTGGGAACCACGAGTGGGTCTCCTTGGTCTATCTAGTAGTATACCAACACCAAGAAAGGAAAGCACCTTGGTTTCATTTCCATGAAATGAACTTTCTTTTTTTTTTTCTCCCCAAATGCTTACCCCTGTGTTGCTTTTAAAAATTGGGCATAGGAACATCTGAGATGCAGTTGGTGATGGTGAGGGCGGCAGTGAGTCCACATGTGTCAGCAGCTGCAAACACCTCTGTGCAGGTGCTGCACTGAGTGCATTATTGAGGTTCATCTTCACTCTGTGTAAAGTGAGTGCTAGAATAGCCCCATTTTGCCGATAAGGAAAATAGAACAAGACTTAGGTGACTTGTCCAAGCTGAGTCACGTAGACAGGATGTAGGGAGACCCAACTCAGAACCTACACGTGCTTGAAGCACACAGTAAGCCAGACTGTGGAACAACCAGATTCCCCCTTCCTATTGGAGCACGACAACTGGAAGTACTGTTCAATTTGAGAACACTAAATGACGTTCCTTTTTTCCTCCTGTTTACATGATGACTGGGAGGTAGGCAGAAGAGTGTAGCAGATGGAGATTGCTTTTAATTCTGATAAGCCTATTTGAAGGACATGGCTTAAGTGTGTCCAGATGGACCTGCCAACACCTCCCCAGAGCAACATACAGACCTGACTCCCTCCAAACAGCAGTCTGACCTCTCAAGTCTTCTCTTGGTAGAGAAAATATGCCAGAAACCACCCCTTCTGCCATTAGGTAGATTCCAAGAGAGAGGAAAGATTTGATACAAGGATGTTCAGTGAATTCTTACAAACTTAATTAGGAAAGTCCTTTCCAACAGGAAAGGTGGGGAGAAGTCCTTAATGATTTTCCTATAAAGGTCCTCCTCCAGGAAACATGAAGATTGGGAAATGAGTTTTCTCCCCAAAGAATAACATTTACAAGTGAGTAAATCATGAAGCATGCCCACAATATATTGTAAAGGTAAAAGTACACAATTTATACTCTACCACACTAAAAATCCTGTCCTAATAATTGAAAACACTGATGTGTAGTCTTAGTGCTGTAAAGTGGGGCAGAATTAATGACACAAGAGGCCACAAGAGAGATAACAATATTGAACTGTAAATTTTACCTAAATGAAGCTAAATTATACCTACTACCTTTATTTTCTTGGTTACCTCACTTTTCTGCACACTATTATTTGGATCTTTGAAAGCCTATTTGAATATTTTATGAAGTAAGTCAGAACATAAGTGAAATAAGCAAACCATCCAAATGTAATTAATGTGAACCGTTAATGTGAATTCATCAATCAGACTCTTGCCTGCCTTCTTAGAAATCAGAAGGGTTTGGAGGAAGGATGGTGTAGATGGTTCACATTGCTTAAAAAAGGTATTTGAAGAAAAGCCTTCTGTTTCTCCCAGTAATTTTCATGTAGCAAGTAGAGGCATAGAAATCATTCCAATAACCTTAAATTGTGCTTGAGTCAGATTTGTCTTTTTATAAACAGTTACTTTTCTGTTTAAGGATTGTAAGATTTCAACCTAAGAAACAGTTGAATCTCCTTCTTTGCTTTGCCTTTTCCCTAACTACTTCCCACCCCCTTTAACTCCCTCTCACCTCTCCTGAAATGTGAAAAATACCCTTAGAATAGAAGTCTAATAAGATACTCCTCAGAATGTTTGGAAAAGAAGAGGGAAATCTGGACTCAAAACTCTTTGATTAATACTATCTGTTATTCACTTGATTTAATAATAATGATAATAATGACAGCAACACCAACAACAGCTGACATCAACTGAGTTGATGTAACTTAGGGAAGGGAAGATGTGTCGTGTAATGGTTAAAATCATGGAATGATAGACGTGGAATCAGACAGTCTGGTTTGATGCGTGATTCTTTCTGTCCTTTACTAAGTTGTTTAGCTTGAGCCTTGTTTTCCTTATCTGCAAATCAGGGGCAATAATCCTATTTGTTCCACAGGATACCTAAATGAGATATTTTATGCAAAATACATGAATAGAATAAGTGGTCCATTAATATTGACCTAATTATCATTAAGTCAAATCTTAATGTACATTTAACCTTAAGTGTACAGTATGTTGGGCAGTTCATTCATCAAACATAAATCAAACATCCACCACATCCTACCTAGTGCTCGCGCTTGGTGTGGTCTTGTTTGCCTTAGAGCCACAACTCTTTTCTCTTTTTTTTTTTTAAGATTTATTTATGCATACAAACTGGGGTACAGGCCAGAGGTGTGGAGCAGTGAGAGGGTTCACCAGAGACAGAGTGGGGAGAAGAACAGGCAGATCAAAGGAAATACACTGCTGAGGGGAGCAGCGGGCAAGGCAGGAGAGGTCTGCCACGCCATGTGGGAATCTCCCCGGCTGGGTGTCAAACTCTTGTCACCGCTGCTGACAGCTCCACAGCACAGCGCTTAACCGCTGTGCCACCAGGGAGGCCATAAGACCCACAACTCTTGTGTCACTGCCTAGCAGCCCTGTCCACGAACGGTATTGCCTCCCTGCAAGTGGCATGAGAGGGTTCATGTTCCAGTATTCATGAAGCTATCATTACATATTTTAGTTTGCCTTTGTTTTCTACAGTGCTAGACACAAAAACTCTTACTGTGACTATTTAGAGATTTTCTTTTCTAGAAATTTATGGCATACAAATGTGAAATCATAACAGAGTGAATTACAGAATTCTTGTGCATGTTACTAGCTGAATCAACAGGATTTTAAAAATTACTGGCTACACAAATATCTCTTTTCAACCAATAAATAGGAAACAGCAGCATTTCTTAGAAGTCATTTAGGTAAGTAGCATTTAGGTAATTTTAGGTAATTAAATGAGCCACCAGTTAATCACCATTTTTCTTATAATATGTACAAATTTTCAAAGAAAGAAGAGCACAGAACCGATAGTTTGTAGTTCTAGTTTTGCTTCTGTTGTAAGATAACCTCAGTGAGTTCCAGTTCTATTGTCTCTGAAAATTGATAAAATCCTTTTCTCCCCCCAGCCCACATTGTAGACTTATTGGGCTGATCAGATATCAAGAGTTTAGAAAACATAAAAATGTTCTCTCTCTCTCTCCTCCACTTCCTCCCGCCCTCTCATTTCTTTATGCACATCCCTATACTTTTTACTTTATTATCACTGAATAAGATTTATCTCTTAAGAAAAATGTAAAATCAAATTAATAGACCATTTTCTAATAATACATGATTAAAATATATTTGGATGAAAATACTCTCTGGGGTGGGGTGACTGGGATTTTCTCTACCTGCATTTGAGTCTTTGTTGCACATTTCAGAAGGAACAGACTTCACTGTAGACCTGTTGAAGGGCTGGCATGCAAGGTGTTGGAACCTGTCAGAGGGACAGATGAAAGATGCTGAGTGAGGGGGTTGGGGGGTGCAATAACATTGTGTTGGGGGTGGGGGGTGTCAGCCTCCTAGGCAGGAGAATTGTATAAAACAATAAGCATATTACTTAACCTATTGAAAAATCATTAACACCTGCCTGTCAGTTATTATGAATATTCAATAGCAAATATGTTTAACAAATGGTCATTCTTTTCCCTCTTCTATTTCTGAGACATCTTTGAATAGTACTCAGCTGTCTACACATCCTGATCCAACTTGAGCCCTGTCTTTGGACTCCACCTCTGTGAGGTTTCTCCTGGCTCTCAGTGATCTCCCTCTATCTTCCTTTTTGATTGTTTTTTTCTTTAAAAAGCATTTATGAAATAACTTTCTGCATAAATGTCTCTGTCGGTCTACTGCCTGTTTGCTTTTGGGTTTATTCCTGGCTCATTTCCCTCTTGGCTGCACATTGCAGAGAACCACCTTGCCCAAACTGTTGCCCTCTGGCTTCTAGGGAGGTTTAACAAGTGGGAGGCACTGCTAATGCAATACTGGAGGGCAGGAAGAACTGAGAAGTCAAAGCATATCTCATTCCTCCTCTGCTTTTTCTGCTGACTCTGGCATCAGCTGAATCTCTTCTGTGGCTCCAGGTCCTCCTCAGATGGCCCCGCTCCTTTGGGGCAGCCTTCTCCATAGTCACCTCCCAACAGTCAGGGTTAGTTTCTAGACTCTGATTATATCACCTCCTATTGTCCCTCTAGCTGTCAAGGTGATACTAGTTTCTCATTTTTGCTGACCTGTGTTTGCTTCATTGACTACCATTTGACTTACTATCATCTAGGTAACCATTTTTCTCCATTAAGTTCACTTTATTTGAAACACCTAAAGTGGTTTTAGTTTTCCTGGCTGGATTGTATCAAAAACACATCCCTATTTCCTCCTAAACAGTTTGACTATAATGTCCCCCCCACCCCACCCCAAAGCTTACTGTACTTGCCTCATTATCTCAGCAATATACCTACGTGCTTAGCCAATGTTTGACCTAGAGAACCAGGGAGGCTTTTAGAAAATGTTCAGTTGAAGATGTTGAATAGTGTATTCTATAAATGTTAGGATTCTCCTTTTTACCAATATTCCTGGCTCCTTTCCCCCCCCCTTCTCTCCCTCTCTCTTTCCTTCCTTCCTTCCCTCCCTCTCTTTCCTTATCTTCCTTCCTTATTTGACTACAGTCTTTATCTGAAATACTGATATCCAGGACTCAGCTTATACATTTCTTCAGATGAGAAGTTAAACAAATGCTCATTTCAGAATATATATTTAAATCAACCTGACTACAAATGATTCTTGAAGAAAGAGCATGTTGTTCTTAGTCAAAAATTTGTCAGCTTACTCACTTGAAGCACTGTATCTCTGTCTTATTCATTCTCATGATATTAAGATATTTGTTCTGGATTAGTGTACAGCTTGAAGATATTCTATGGGAACTTAGGTACTTAAGACTTTTATAAAATTATTTTGTGAATACAATAAAGATATATTTTTTTGGCATTCTTTTAGAGATGACCTTGATAGAAAACTCCAGGCTATTGCTGTTTCAAAACTACTGAGAAATAGCTCCAATCAAGTGATATTTCTGGGATATGTCACTTCAGCACCTGGTTCCAGAGATTATCTACAACTCATTAAACATGGCAATGTGAAGGTAATACAGTCTTCACAGGATTTTTATTTATTAAGTAAAATGCTTCTTTTTCTTTAAAAAAAATATCCCAGCCCAACAACTTAATATGTATTCTGATTTTCTACTGCTGCATTAAAAGCTACTCAAAACTATGCTGGCTTAAAACAGCAGCCTGGAGAAGATGGCCACTCAGCAGTGTCCTGCCTTTCCTGGCAGGTTCAATGCTTCAGTATCTTTGTGGTCAGGGCATAACCAAACTTGTGAGGCTACCTCGTCAGGTCTATGGTGTCAAATGTCGCTATGTCACTGATCTTTATTCTACTGCATCTTAGTAGAATAAGATGGAGCAAGTAGAAAAGGAGTTTTTGTGCGTGGCACAGCTCTCGAAGGAACTCAAAATGGCTGCTTCTGTTTGGAATCCCCATGTGAAGCCATCCATTAGTGAAGAGTCTAAATGACATGACAGCAAAAGAGGTTTTCTGTCCTTGTGTCTAACCTGATCAATTTGTTAGACACTTGGAGCTGAAAATGGCCATTGGAGCAACCCTCTGCAATTGCCTCTGCCTTCTCTACCATGATGCATGTCTGCTGTGGAGAAGTGCCTGGCACACTCACCTCTGCATCTCCTTTAGATGAAGCCACTTTTACTTAATTAAAAAAGGTCCCGAAGAGCGTCCTAAGAGAAAAATCACATGTTGAAGTTAGACATTAAGACCATGGGTGGAATGGTTGTCCATATTAGAGAAAAGTATGTTGATGTGTCTGCAAAAGCCAAGATTCAGAAACTGAGCAAGGTGATGTGAGAGACTGTCTGAATGTGTTAGTTTCTGTCAATGAAATTCCAAACTTGGAGCAACACTAAAGTGCTTCTTAAACAGAAGAAAATAAAATTAAATAAAAGCTACCAAAAACTATTTTGGCTTTCAGCAACAGTAATCATCTTCTCATGAATCTGCAGTTTGGATGGTTCTGTGGGGAGAGCTCATCTCTGCTCCATGAAGCATAGTGGTTCTGGGAGACTGGAGGACCCACTTTGTACATGTCCCCCAGGTGGCAAATTCGTGCTTGGCTGTTGACCAGGAGCTAAGCTGGGGCTTTGGGTTAGGGCTCTGCTTCCTCTCCAAGGCCACGTGGGCTTCTTCCATGCATCATGGCTGGGTTCCAGAGTACATGTCCCAAGAGAACAAGGAAGAAGCCATACTGCCACGTGTAGCCCAGACTCATAAGTCATCTAGTGTGATTTCTGCCTTCATCATCATGCTCACATTCAAGTGAAGAAATATAAATGCCACCTCTTGATGGGAAGTGTATCAAAGTCACAGTATAAGAATATCAGATGGAAAGTGAGTTTATCGAGGCCATGCTTAGAAAAGACACATTATGGAGGCTAGTTATGATATTGAGAGGAAAGATAAAAATGAAATGTCACACAGAAAGTTTGGCTGATAAGACAGAAGGGACCTCCCTAAGTGGCAGTGAATTAGTCCTCATCTGCTCATATCTAAAACACTTGCATTTTTCAGCATACCCAGGTATAATGATTCTCTGGGGAACTGACACCCAAATTAAGTCCTCAAGAATGATATACAGCTAGCCCTTGAACAGTGTGGGAGGTCGGGGGTACTGACCCATGTTGGAGCTAAAAATCCACTTGTAACTTTTGAGTCCCCAAATACTTAACTACAGTTATCCCTCAGGATCCTCAAGGGATTGGTCTCAGGACGCCTCCCCAGGTACCAACATCTGCAGATGTGCAAGTCCCTTTTAGTGGACTCTCTGTAAACATGGGCTCTGCACTGAGTATTAACCACCAGCATCCGTGCTTGGTTAAACCAGTGAATATGGAGCTCAGGGATAGAAAAAAGCCAGTACAACCTCAGGTTGTTCCAGCGTAAGCTGTATGTACTAGAATGCTAAATGCATTTACTTATAATGAACTTAGAAATATAATTTGTTCACTGTCATCAAGCCCTATGTAGATTTCTTGGTTATTTACATTTTGTTTTTGACTTCATGTCTTGAGATAATATTTGCACAGCAAAAAGAAACTGCTTATCCATTGTATGAAGTGCTTAGAAGGAAGGTGAAGGAAAACATGGCATGATGGGGATCTTCTGCATGTGAAGAAAAACACAAAAAGACAGTGGCTTAAATAGCAAGAAGTATATTTCTTCCTTTTCTTATTTTTTGGCTATAGAAGCGCATTTCTTTGTGTAAAAGTGTAGGTGAGATTCAGCGCTGGCATGCGCCATGTGGTGTCAAGAATGTGCTCCTTCTATTTTGTTGCTCCACAAAGCTTCCATTGCCAAGTTTGCCTCATGCCCAAGATGGAGCGTCCATGTTCTAGTAAGCAAGATAAAGAAGGTGCCAAGAGCATATGCAGGCCTCCCTGGTGGCGCAGCGGTTGAGCGCTGCACTGTGGAGCTGTCGGCAGCGGCGACGCTAGTTTGACACCCAGCCGGGGAGATTCCCACATGGTGCGGCAGACCTCTCCTGCCTCGCCCGCTGCTCTCCTCAGCAGTGTATTTCTGATCTGCCTGTTCTGCTCTCCGCTCTGTCTCTGGTGAGCCCTCTAGCTGCCCCCGCCTCTGGCCTGTACCCCAGCTTGTATGTATAAATAAATAAATCTTAAAAAAAAAAAAGAGCATATGCAAGCCATTTCTAAGGCAAATTCCAGGAAACTGACCTCCAACACTTGTATTTACATTTCACTGGCTGGAATTTAATCCTTTGGCCACACCTCTGTGTACAGGAAGTTGGAAGTGCAATATTTACTTTTGTTATTCTTTTACTCAGCTAAAAATACTGTAACTTTGGAAGAAAAGCAAGACGGGTCTTGGAGAGATGAGTTAATATCTGCCATGGTGGACAGGCAGAGAGTGGGGGCTGATTTGACCCTTCATCAGAAGGTTTATGGGGGTGATATTTATTACCATGGAGAATCCATAAGGAAGAAGAGTTGCAAAGATGATGAGTTCAGCTTTCACTTGCATTGAGGCAGTTGTGGGATATGAATGGAGGTCTTCAGCAGGCAGCTAATTATGTGGATCTGAGTTGAGCAGGGTGACATGGACTGGAGAGCTAGATTAAGGGAGCTGTCCCCATCTAGGTGAGCTCTGAAGCCACTGAAGTGAATGATGTTGCTTATGAAGAAGTATAAATGGAAGACCAAAAGAAAATTCCAATGAAAGCCACATTTAAGGCGACTCATGTGATGGTGGGTGAGGAAAGAGAAGAAAGATTCTTTTGGAAAAGAGATTAAGGAGTTATAAAAAGAATACAAAAATATCCGGAGAGTGTGGAATCAGAGGCTGTGTTGGTTATTTATCACTATATAACAAAACATCTTAAATCTTAGCAACTTAAAACAACGAAGGTTTAGTATTCTCATGAGTCTGTGAGTTGACTGGGTGGTTTTCTGTTCTTGCCTGGGCTCACTAGGGCAGTGGGCTGGTGGCTCAGCCGTACCTGGGAGTGGGGACGGTCTAAGATGATTCTGCTCACATGCCTGGGGCTTTGGTGCTGGTTATTGGCTGGGGGGCTGTCTCTCCATACAGTTCTCACCATTCACCAGCCTAGCTGGTGCTGCTTTTAGTAGCTGTGGGACCTTTTGGCAAATTACTTAACTTTTCTGGGTCTCAACCTCAGTATCTGTAAAGTGGTGATAGCAATATATTTTTTAAAATTTATTTATTCATACATACAAGTTGGGGTACAGGCCAGAGGCATGGGGCAGCGAGAGGGTTCACCAGAGACAGAGTGGGGAGCAGAGCAGGCAGATCAGAAATACACTGCTGAGGGGAGCAGCGGGCGAGGCGGGAGAGGTCTGCCGCACCATGTGGGAATCTCCCCGGCCGGGTGTTGAACTTGCATCGCGCACCGCCAACAGCTCCACAACGCAGCGCTCAACCGCTGCGCTGCCAGGGAGGCTCAGTGATAGCAATATTATACAATTGTTATGAAGCTATTTATTTATATTTATAAGATGATGTCTGCAAAGCCCTCAGTCTGGTATGTAGAAAGCACTTGATAAATGGTAGGTACGCCTGTGCGTTATGTGCATCTGGATGCATGTATAAAATCAAGCAAGAGAAAGTGTCAGTACATGGCCTACAAAACACAGTGGCAAGCCTGAGGAAAAACTGCATCCTAGTAAGAGGGAAGTATAATTGTGTGTGTGTGTGTGTGTGTGTGTGTGTGTGTGTGTGTGTGTTTAGGGAAGAGGAATTTGATGTGATTTTTATTTAATTCTCTGTTGATTTTCACTCTCATGGTCAGATGCTGTGTCAAGACTGGCAGTGAACTCACTTGGATTTTTCTATTAGGAAGTTTATTAATGCGGAAAGGAGTTTTAATCATAAATGCTTGAGTGAATAGATATTTCTCTTTAAGAAATGAGTATTTAAATTCTGCAGTCCTAAAATTTGACAGCATCTTTTTAAAACCTAATAAAACAAAATGATAGTTAAGCATCTTCATAATTTATCATTCCCAGTACATATGGCTGAATAACTACATTTTTCACCTCATCTCAAGGCAGACCAGAACAGCACTTTTTTCCACTTACTTTTTCATCACTAAAAAATTTAATAAAAAAAGTATTACAGTGTTTTCATGTCTACAAAGGCATACATATGTATGTGAAATTTAAAAGTAATGGTAGAGATGAAAAAAAAATCCATGTGTTTACCACTGAACTTAAGAAAAAGAAAATTAAAAAACAGATAGTAAACTGTGGTGTAATCCTTTAGTGATTTAAAAATATATTTAAATTAAATTTTAATAATAAAATCCAGAAATGATGAAGTCAGGTATATTTATTATTTATAGGATTTTTAAAAAGAACCAAATGAAGATCTCTTCAGTACAAAGGTTCCACATTTAGAGTTTTTCCCAACATAAAAAAAAAATATGATCTGCTTCTCAGATGAAAAATAACTCTGGTCTCAAGCTTTCAACATCAAAAAGACTCATGATTGCTCCCCAAATGTGTTTGTTTCCAGCGATTCAATCTAGCAAACACAGATTGAGTGCCTGCCGAAAGCCAGGTTTCATGCTAAGTACCAGACAGCAAAGTGATCAAGGGTCCCTGTGCTCAGGAAGGGGAGGGCGGAGACAGAGACACAAATAACTGCAGGACAGAGTAGCTGGTGTGACGAGAGCTGCAGGGGATGACCGATGAAGTTACAGTCGATTCTGCCTGGAATGAGAGATTTGGAAAGCTGCAGGAACCAGGGGCTGTATGGTAATAGTTGATTTTCCTGCCTGACTTGTTCTCTAGACCCCTCACCTTTACACTCCCAGCATCTAGTACAGGAACTAGATAGGCACCTGGTAGTGCTCTAGAACATTAGGAGACTGAATAAACAACTTGGACCTTAAAGGATCAGTAGCAACCAGGCAGAGAAAACAGCACACTCATGTTGTTATTGTAGCTCTCATGTGTTCTTGGCAGTTCAGAATACAGCACTGTCTTTAATGCCTTAAACGTTCTCTTCTCTGTCCCTTGTTAGGATATCGACAGCACAGATCAAGATAGATGGTGTGAATATATTATGTATCGAGGCCTGATCAGGTGAGCATAGGTGGTTTCATTGTTGTTTTTTAATCTATGATTACTGTGCTCTTTTGGGTCTTTTCTGGAAGGAAAAGCTTTATGGAATCAATTAATTAATAGTGTTACTTTTTATAAACATTGATTTGGCCAGTTACACAGCTTAACATTTTTCTAAGACATAACCTAATGATTGAAGAAGGAATAAATGGCTAAGTAGTTTAAGCTTAAATATATAAAGACGACATTGTGTAAGTTACTAGGCATGATAAGTATGGTACTATCGACAATGTTAGAATAGCACCATTTTTGACTGTATGGTGTGGTGGAAAGCTCTGGACTTGAACACAAATCTGCCAGCTTCTAATTACACACTCTTGGGTAAAGAAACTAACTTTTTGGAGCCACTAGTACATTGTGATAAGGTCTCTAGGTAAATTATATTTAAAAATATCATTCCATATCAAAAAGTAAATGTTTTCCAACTATATTTCCAAATAATATAGCTGAAAGACCTCAAAATTCAAAAATGTAGCTGTGTAAACTTGTTTTGAAGGAAGTATTTCTTTAAACAGAGAGCAGGTTGATGCTAAAAAAGAAAGAACTAACCATTTGTCTTCATTCGTTTATTCAACAAGGATGTATTAAATACCTATTACATGGCAAGTGTTGTTCTAGGCAATGTAGACAGAAGGAACAAAACAAAATCCTTGACTCTCGTGGAGTTTACATGCCAGTGGAAGGAGATAGGAAATAAGCACATAAGAAATCGAGGTGGTGATAAATGTGATGGTTTAAGTCAGCTTGAAGGCTGTGGAGTCCAGGGGTGGGTGGGTATGTTACAGAGGGGGATAGGGTAGCCACCCTGATGGAGTGACCTTTGGGCAGCAGCCTGAATGAAGTGAGGGAATCCATTTGTGTATATCTAGGGAAGAGAATTCCAGCCAAGGGGACAGCAAGTGCAAAAGTTTGCGTGGCATGCACACTTGGTGTTTTGGGTGATAGTAAGCTGGTCATTGTGGCTGGAGCAGAGTGAGATGGGGCTGATGGGAGAGAGGTAAGGGGGTGCAGATCATGTAGATAGTGATTGATTCCCTCCACTTACATTCTTCAGTGAAAGGAACATGCTGGAGACCTTCCTTGCTACTCACAGGACTCTTCCTGTTAGTACAGAATCTGGAGGTATTTGACCTTAGGTTCTAATTACTCTCCTTACAACAGTGCTGGCAACTCTGATGTGTGCTTCTAGGACTGGCAACTCTGGCTCTAGTCTCTCCTCTATACAGAGCAGTTCATCACCCAGAGGTGGTTTGGCATTGCTTGCCTAAAGATAGGGGCTGATGTTGAATTAATCGCCCCCTAAGTAACCTTCTAAGATCTGCACTCTATATTTATGAGAGAAAACGGTTGCCTTCTAGGAATGATAGAGAAACACAGAGTTAGTTTCTCTAACTAACTCTTGAAGATAATAGTTTCTCTAACTAACCATTGAAGGTAAAGGCTTGCTCAGTTACTGCCTGATGAAAGCAAACTCTTAGGTTCTCCTGTTCTCTTCCCCATTTGTCATTCAGCAAGTCCTGGTGGCACACAATGGACACCAGTGCCAGAGGTATAAGCAGCAAAGGAAACAGGGAAGGACTCCTTCACTGGTGGAGGGAAGCTGGACAATGAGCGTGGTTGCTAATTCCACGATGTATTTTTGGAGGCCAAGAATGTGGTGGGAAAACTTTGATCAGAAAAAGAAGCATCTAGAATATAGAGATGGGGTACAATTATAAACAAGGTGTTTGATAGGTTTTACTGAGAAGATGACACTGGAGCTAGGATTTAAAGGAGAAAAGCTTTCCAGGTAGAAGGACCATGAGTTGTGAAAGCCCTGAGTCAGGAATGCTGAGTGGATAAGGGAGAAAAGTGAGACTAATGGGGCTAGAGGGTATATATGGGGGGAGGGAGGTAGAGGAGGTAAGGGGGCAGTGAGAGAAGAGAGTAGGTCTTGTAAGGTTCTAGGCTCTTCTGCAGGATTTGGATATTACTTAGTAAAATGGTCACCTTTTCTTGTTCTGTACAGCCACAAAAATGGGCTCATATACTTACTGAGGTGGGTCAAGGAGGCTCTTGAGATGTTAAGATCATTCTGGTTGCACTACCGATTCAGCAACTCTGAAAGGTCCAACACATGCCCACATGGCTACAGGAGACATAGCTTGACTATTATTTTGGTGTTTTCCAAGGTTTAAAGTGAGAGAGAGAGAGTATGAAAGTGTTCAGTTTGTAAGGTATTTGATAGGTCAGATTGAAAACATTTTTCCACTTAAAGTTATATTAAAGTAGTTGTTTTAATGGGGATTTTAGAATTTCTAGAAAGCAATTTATGCTATAGACAGAAATAGGTATAATTTCAAGTTGTTAGTGGCCAAGGAACAGTGGTATTTATAGTACCAATGCCAATAATTGCTAATCATTGAGCTCTGTTTGTACACATGTGGCCCAAGACCTTTATTACCTCTCTTTAGGAGAATGGGATGGCAGATTTTTAGATATAAATATTTTGATATGTATTCAATATTAAGTGTCAAAGATGTATTTAGTTTACTTAGATTGCTACAGATTACAAAGTGGTACTTAGATTGCAAAGTACCACAGACTGGGTGGCTTAAACAGCAGATATTTATTTTTTCGCAGTTCTGGAGACAGAGATCAAGAGTGAGATTGATAGGGAGAGAGAACTCTGTGGAGGTTCTTTTTATAAGGACACTAATCCCATTGGATCAGGGACCCATTCTTATACCCTCCCTAAGCCTTACTTCCTGGAGGCCCTATCTCCAAATACTCTGGGAGGAGAGGGTGTTGAGGGCTTCAACTTACAAATTTGTAGGAGGCACACAAACATTCAATCTGTAACAGATGGGAAGGTAATTTTGAAAATACCGTTTTTCAATTTTTGTCTGCAAAACAAATTCTTTAAACTTTATCTTAATGACCTAATTCAATGCCCTGTTTTTAGTAGGCACTTAATAAATATTTACTGGACAACATTGAGAGATTCCTTGCTTTAATGGAGGATTTGAATTGTCAGTTTTCTAATCTTCAAGGACTTTTGGGAAGATGCTTGAAGGGAGTGTCTATGAGTATAGGTTAGAACTTTGATTTTAGAGACTTGGGAAATAAATAACCCAGATATACTAAAAGCAGTGAGCTAGAATTACAAGGAAATGCAGGGATTTGGGACCAGATTTTAGACAAATACATTATCCTGTCAGATAGCTCAGACACACATCTGATGTCCTCACAGCTCTCCTCTTTCTTTCATGCTAGGCAGATATGCTGCCTTCTTTGCCTGGCTTTGGGTTTCTATTTTGTCTATTTCTATTACATTTTGTATGTAATTTATAGACTTTGTTTTAAGTGCTCTCCCTCCTACCTCTCTGGGTTGAGAAGACCCCACTGTTTTGTCTTGTTTTTTAAATTGCATTGGTCTCCTAATGGTCTTCCTAATTTTAACTCTTTCTCTGGAGTTTATTCTTTATGCAGTAGACATCACATCTCTGCACAAAACCCCTTGGTTCCCATCTCACGCTTAGAAGTCCTTATAGTTGTCTGCAAGGAAGACTTTGCATCATCTGCCTCCCAGCCCCAACTCATCTCCTAGCATGTTGTCCCTTACTGTACTCCTGTCATCATGGAGTTGAGCCTCAAAAAATCCTGGCACATTCTGCCTCAGGACCTTTGCATTTGCTATTCATTTCCCTTTCTCTAGAATACCTTTTCTCCATTATCTGTGTGATTTTCTCCCCCATTTAATTCAATTTCTGCTGAAACATCACTTATCAGAGAGATATACCCTGTCCCTTTGTTGTAAAATAGCAACTTCTGGCACCTAGTAGTCCTGTGTTCTTCACTCTGCTTTCCCCTCCTGGTACGAAGGCACTTGTCACCACCTGATGGACCTGCATGCATGTGTACACACTTAATTTGTCTTCCCCAACCAGAATGAAAGCAAGCACTTTGTTTTGCTCACTGCTTACTCTCAGGACCCAGGACAGAGCCTGCATGTAGTAGGAACTTGCTGATATGTGTATATGTGCTTGTGTGTGTGTGTGTGCGCGAGTGTGTGTATGTGTGTGTGTTTATTGACCTCTGGGTGGTCTGAACTTTGGGTTTCCATTGAGTAAATGAATTGACTTAATTATTTATTTATTTTTGAAGAGGCTATATATCTCTATAAAGATAGATAGATATAGATATATAAAAATAAATTCTTGGCTGCTTGCAGTTTCTCCATTTTTCCATCTAAGTTCATCGATAACTATGGATAATATCTATAAAGTGCTTTGAATTTCCTGGGGAACTGAAAGCTCTAAGCAAAAACAGGATGTGAAATTTTTCAGGCATATAAAGTCTTTTATTTTAGACATGTAAATGTGGATATAAATAGGCCTGTGGTATTTGGATTTTTAAAGGTAGGAAAGGATTTAGGCTTATGCTCTGGTCATGCTGTAGAATTCCTGTTGCTGACTCAAAACATAATTGTGTGAGAGGCAGTTTGTGCAGACAGAATATTCATTAGTGTGCAAAATAGAGTAAGGTTGCCAAGTACATTTGGTTAATTAAACAAACCTATGTGCAGGTTCCAAATTCATTTATAGCAGAAAAGCAATATTTTGATAAATATTTAGAGTAACAAATCAAGCAGATTGAGACTATAGAGAGCTAGCAATATACAGAGTAGAGTTAGAGATAAGAAATTGACTGAATAATGAAGGTGTCATCTACTAGAATTCATTCTATTTGTATATGATGGTAAAACCTTTACCCACCATTTTTCTGTTGCAGATTGGGCTATGCAAGAATCTCCCATGCTGAATTGAGTGACTCTGAAATTCAGGTGGCCAAATTTAGGATTCCCGATGACCCCAGTAATTATAGAGACAACCAGAAAGTGGTCATAGACCACAGGGAAGTCCCCGAGAAAATTCATTTCAATCCCAGGTGAGTGAGTTCCTTTAGGTTATATAGTAGAGTTGTAAGGCACAACACCCTCTCCAGAGAACCTAAATGGTACCTGACAATGAGCTACAAATTATTTTGGTTCTAGAGCTTTATTCATAAGGGAACTCAAGGCAAAGATGATAAAAATCCTGCTTGGGTTGTAGTCATCGTTCCTGCTTTCTTTTACCTCAGGTAAAAGAAGATCACATCAGCAGGGCCCCTATCATTTACACCGTCTGCTGCTGAGTGTTGGTGTTCCCACACCCTGTTCTAGGTGCTTGATTAATTCTCTTGGGGATGGTACTCTTGTTATCCCCATTTTGTAAGTAAGAAAGCTCAGGCAGAGGAACAAGGAAATAACTCCACAAGGTTTGCATGGCTCATCAGGTCAGACTAGAAGTGGAAAGAACCTTGTTGGGTTCCTGTGACTCTCAGCACTGACTACACACCCACTCACCTGGGAGGTTTTAAAGCTACCATTACCAGAGCCCACCCAGGCCAATTCCTCAGGACCTCTTGGTGGTCTGGACTTTGGGTTTCCAAAAGTCTTTCTAGGTTATTCTAATGTGCAGTTAGGATTGAGACTATGGAGAGCTGATCGTTCATTTCCATTACAGATGTTTTACCATCTGAAATATGTTGGGTTTTGCTTAGTTTTAAATAGACGTTATCTGAGAAATCTATTTACAGCAAAACACGTGATTTAGAGTATATGCTCTTTTTTCTTCCCATGACTGGGAAATGAGAGGCAACGTCTGCATAAAACTAAACTCAAGCAAATTATATACATTTTACTATTTGACATTTCTACCACTTTTACCAGCTAACAGCTATAGGAATGCCTCAGGTCTCATTTTGATGGGGGATAAAGGGACATTTATCCATTCTGTTTTTTGTTCTTTTTCTCTCCTTACAACAAGAAAAAATTGTGCCAGTGTATAGGCAATGAGTTTGAGGAGAACTAGACCAAGTCTTTTTTTGCTTCCATTACGTATCAGATCTCGCCCTATGTAAATGTAATATGGTTGTGAAAAGTGTGGGCTCTGGAGCCATGCTGCCTGCTTCTTGTCAACAAACTGTTGGGAATCTGTGGGCGAGATGCTTAACTTCTCTCTGCCTCAAGCCTCTCAACTGCAAAATGGGAAAAATAGCAGCGCCTGCCTCCTAAGGCTCTTTGAGGTTGAATGATGCATAAAGTTCTCAGACTAGTGCATGGCGAATGCTCACAGAGCAGTACTCAGGGCAACAACAGTATTTACGGTAGTGACAGTCGAAGTAAAATAGAAGTGTCCCTCCTTTTTCTGATTAAGGTGACTTCTTAAATGGAACCAGAAGATCTGAGGAGAAAAATAATTTCCATTTCCTTATTCTCCTATACAAGGAGTATGGAGAAGTCCAAAGAATGTATTTTGTTATTTTTATCCAAATAACACCACCACACACTGATCCAGACCAAATGTGAAGTCAGCTTGATCTGCTTTCCCACTCGTTTAAATATGGATATAGTAGAGGCATAAGGAGAAGGCCTGCCTTAACTTGAAAATTTCTTTTCATAAAATGTATATATGAAAACTGGGAATTAATCAAGCCTAATCAAAGGATATTAGGCTTACCAAAATTTCCATTTCTAAAGCATCCCAGACATATTATGAGCGCTTGAATGAGCTTGACCTATATGAAATGCCCATGTTTTAAGGCCAAAATGAGAGCATACCAACATTTCCAATGATTCATCATAATTATCAGTATAATGCATTATCACTCACAGTTTTCCTTTGACATAGATTGAGCATGTATTATATGAAATCTAATCAATAATTTTTGATATTATAGGGACTGACTGAAGTATAGATAGTGATGTTTAGAATGAATTCATAGCACTGGTCAACAAATTTTTACAAAAGTCATATCGCTGAAATAAAATTAGTCATTTCCTATCAATTTGTATGTGCTCAACACGAATATGACAGTCAAATTCTAATTTTGGCTCTAGTTTTTTTGTAATCTGCAATAAATGGATGTTCACATCATGAAATGCATGCCAACAGTAATAGGCCTACGGTTAATACCTGTAAAAAATCAAGTCATAGACTACTTCTTAGATTTCTTCACTTGTCTCTTGTACAGTTGTTCAGGAGCATCTCTGGGGAGTGTCCAGCAGTAGTCAGCCAGCATTGTAGTGGACCATTTTCCCTGCTATCTTTGTTCCATTGATGAGATATCTTTTTTTTTTATACAGATTTATTTATTTTTGTATACAAGCTGGGATACAGGCCAGAGGCATGGGGTGGTGAGAGGGTTCACCAGAGGCAGAGTGGGGAGCAGCATGGGCAGATAGAGGGAAATACACTACTGAGGGGAGCAGTGGGCGAGGCAGGAGAGTTCTGCCGCACCACGTGGGAATCTCCCCAGCCGGGCATCGAACTCTCATCGCCGCTGCCGACAGCTCCACAGCGCAACGCTTAACCACTGCACCACCAGGGAGGCCCTGATGAGATATCTTGATGAAAACATTTGCCATATTCATCACTAACCATACCACAGTTTTCAGGGAAGAAATCCAGACGCGAATGAAGGAAGTGGATCTTTAGAGACAAATTGCAGCCAAGTTTCTGACTGCATCAGCATGTCTTCTACTAGTTCCTTGTAGTTTTCTGCCCTAACATTCCCAAGAAAGTTTGTAGATACTAGGCAAAAAGCATTCCATGCTTGTTTTGCATCACCTTGCAGCAAGTTGTTGAACCAGTCATCTCAATGCAGACGGAATGTTTGGGTAGACTATTCTCAACTTCTTTTGCCTCATTATTCCACCAGATAGAGAAGGCACCAAGCAGAAGTAACAGTCTTTTATGTGGTTGCTTGGTGCTCTCCGCACCATGGGGACTGCAAATGGCATTGATGGTCTTTTGCCATTTAACCACTGTGAAAGCTGTGTTGTCCATGTAGCACAGCATAGATGCGGGCCCAAGGCTTGTCTTGGTCACCAACCTTGCATCTGAAGTAAAGATGATAAGCCTTCTTCACTTGAGAAGTGATACTTTTCTTCTGGTTAGCAAATGTCACCTCCCCACAAATAGAGCATAAATTGTCCATGCTCTTAACGCACTTTCGAGCCATTACTGTTCTGTATTGTGCCTAAATGGATAAAATAATAATAGTTCTATGTAACAGCAGCTTAAATTGTCTCGCACAAAGTCTGAAATATTTTCAATGCTCAACCTTTCCAACAGGGCTTTCTATAGTGCACTGCTGACGTCAGCTTACTTCAGCAGCCGCCTGGCAGTAGTATTGCATTGCATCAGAAAATGATGCAATAAACTCTGGATGATGTGTGCATGATGGTATTATGCAATGCGATGCAATATTATATCCTTCTAGGCTGATTTAGGATGTTGTTGCAGTCCCACTGGATAAATTTACACGGTAAAACATGTAAAATAAATTATATGAAATATCTTCAAAAGGAGAGCTAATAAAAAATTTTCAGAAATTTAAATTATATTCATGTTCAGCACATCAAGATACTACAGATTAGGGCCTTTTTTAGTCAGTAATGATCTCACTGTTGACCAGTGTAATTATTCCATTTTGAGGGTGTGTGTATTATTTTATTTTTATTCATTTATTTTTTAATATTAAATTATTTCTCCTCGAGGTAACATTGATTTACAACACCGTGTATGATTTAGGGATATAGGTTCACCCCTCTTCAGATGTGAGTTACCACATCATGCCCACCGACAGAGCACCAATAATACTCTGTTACAGCCCACCAAACCTCCCCTTTGCTCTCCACTCTCTCTAGTAGCCTCAGTTCTGAAGCCAGATTTATAGGGTTTGTTTTGGTTTAGTTTTGTCTGTTCCTTTGCTTTGATTTCTTTATACTCCACATAGAAGTCTAATCCTCTGGTATTTATTTTATTCCTCTGACTTATTTTGCTCAGCATAATCCCTTACAGTTCCAGTCATGTTGTCACAGATGACAGGATCTCATGTGTTTGTGGGGTTTTTTTTATAACTGTATAGTATTCCATTGTGTGGTGTGTGTATACATGTTACTTATTTACTCATCAGTCCTTGGGCACTTAGGTTGTTTTCATAATTTGGCTATTGTGACTAGTGCTGCATGAACACGGGAGTGCATATATCCCTTCAAATTAGTCCTTTTGCATTCTTTGGTAAGATACGTAGGAGTGGAAATGCTCGATCATATGGCAGGTCTGTTTTTAATATTTTGGGAAATCTCCATACTGTTTTTCATAGGGGCTGAGTCAGTCTACATTTCTACCAACAGTGCACAAATTTTCTTTTTTTTCTTCAACTTCTATACTTATTTCTAGTTTCTAATGTGGGCCATTTTCATGAATAGGAAGGCTCATTCTGTTTTGATTTGTATTTACTCTGGTGATAAGCGATGATGAGCAAAAAAGAAAAGAATCCTCTATCCTAACTCAGCAAATATTCTTTGAGTACCTCTGTACTGGGACTGTGCTAGGCCTTGAGCTAGATGCTAAGGACAGAGTGATGAATAAGACCAAGTCTTAGCCTATAGAACTTGTATTCTAGTGGAGAGATAAGCAATTCAAAGGTTATCACAGGTAATAATTTTGTGTATATCTTTGCTTTTATTTGCATATATATCTATGTTTCACAAAATACTCCAACTTTATAAATACATGAAATAAATACATATATTTGTGTGTGCATATGTGTATTCATTCTATTTGCTAACCTGATTTTTTTATCCAGATAGAACATGATGAACTTCTTTCCATATAATAATGTATTCTGAAAATATTTTAATGATTATATGGATATATCAAATGAGTTAGTCATTTTAGTTGTTTCTACACAGCTATTCTTTCATTATTATAAAAATTCTCCCAGGGACTTCATATATTTTGAGGAATATACTTGATTACTTCTATAGGTCTCAGTTCTAGACTTGAAATAGCACAAAGTTTGTAAAACTTTAATATTCTTTATCATTACTGTTTTGAGATGACAAAGTAAACAGATCTCCTGTCTTTTATATTATGAGGTTATTTGGCTATTGAGATTGCTGATGAAGAAAAGGAAGTCATGACCTCATTTGCTCAGGTCCTAAATCATCTCCTCTCCAGTGCTTTCTGTATTTCATCAGACGAACCCGAGTTATGTAATTAGTTATTCATCAGTAGAGTAGTTAATGTGCTGTGCGTGAGCACTTGTAGAAGACTTAGAAGCTGAAGTTGTGCCAAAATAGATTTCATATATGCATAAATGAAACATGAATAACATTTCAGATTTTATGATACCTTCACCTATAAAATAGACATTATTCAAAGTGAGGACTAGAGGGAAAAGTCTAGACATTTTTCACCAATGTTATGATTCAATAATCCTTGATTATTTGTGATTTTGGAATGAATAACCACAAAAAGAGGACTTTGGAAGTTAAAACCTTGGTCAGCCTTTCCCATATACATTAACTCTATTTCTCCATTCACTGTTTTATAAATTGATCATGTGCCTTCTGATTTTATGATCGATAAGTAAAGCCATAAGATTATGGTAGAAATTTTACATAAAAAATCTTTCTGAATGGTTTTTACATGTTGATTTTTTTTTTTTTTTTAGATTTGGATCTTACAAAGAAGGACATAATTCTGAGAAAAACCATCATTTTCACATGAGCACTCCCAAATACTTTCTATGAACTATTTAAAATAAGAATTCATTGATTGGGCAAGTCTAAGGAAAACAAAAGTGTGTTAGATAAAAAGAAGAGGTTAATGAAAGTGGGAAACTACACACAAAGGGCCTCAATTTTGAAAAAATATGATATCTATACAGTGGGGAATTCTATCACTTTATAAAATATACTGCTTAATAAAAACATTTCTCCAAATTATTTTCCTTAAATTTTATTTAAAAAGTGGAATATGAAGCAATATAAAAAGGTTTTACTATTAGAGATTAATAAAATCATCTTACCATTTTGATCTTAAAAAATGGAAAATTGATTTATTGAAAAGTTGGAAGAACTACTTGCAAAATCAAGTGGTTTTAAATCCCTCTTGGGACAAAGCAGGGGAAAATTGTTTAAGGTTTAGTCTAGTTGTTAGAAGAATAATATGTACATAGAACTTTTGCCGGTTGGTTATCATCAGTATGTTCTTCACCACCACCCTTCCCCGAGTTTTGATGGATTCATCTGTCTCTTCCCCCATGTTTACATCACTCCGTGCCTGTATATGACACACCGTATTAACGCTCTCTAGACAGTTAGGACACCTGCTGTCAGGGAGCACACTTTACCATACAAGGGGCTCCCATGTAATGAATTTTCTCCCCTAGAACCAAGCAATTAGGTGATGGGGTGAATTTAGCGCAGTAGCCGTCTCTACAAGGAATAATGATTTGACTGTTATTCAGGGAGGCATATAACATCTTAGAATGGAAGGAGCCCTGAAGTTTTTTTGATCTCTGGGGTAGAGAGATCGTGTGTGTGTGTGTGTGTGTGTGTGTGTATACATACACACGTGTATAGTGTTTAAGGGAATGGCATGTCAAGGAGAGAGAAAGGGGGAGACTTCACATGATAAGGAGAGGATGACCTCATCCTTTACTCTGAGATAAAAAGATGAGTTTCTCAGGAAGGGAGGGCATGTTTACTGATTAACCTATATTTAGATGATACCCCCAAACCACATTCTTCTAGGTGATAAAGAGTGAGAGTAGTGATTGCTTCTTCTGTTAGGAAAAGGGCAAATGTTTGAGACAAGGACAAAGATTCTTTTAGCCTCTAGGATATTCACTTCCTCTTTCAGTATTGACAATCTACTTCTTGATGCTCTCTGGTCTCCTCACCTTTAGTTTTCCATACCAAGGTGGCACTTAATGGAAGAGGCCTACTTTGGGCATACTGAGAAAAGCCTATTTGATCCTTCTGGGGACACTAATCCTATATGTATACACACACACACACACACACACACACACACACACACATATAAAATTTACCTTTCACTTCCATTCACATGTTTAGATTTAGGGAAGGAGGGAGGGAGAGAGGGAGAGGGAGAGGGAGAGAGAGAGAGAGAGAGAAAGAGAGAGAGAGAGAGAGAGAATGTACTTGAAATTGGCTCATGCAATTATGGAGGCTGGCAAAGGCCTACAATGTATGCTGGAGACCCAGGAAAGCCAGTGATGTAATTCAGTCTGCATCTGAAGGCCTGGCCCGAGGAAGCTAGTGTTCTAGATTCTAGTATGGGTCTGAAGGTTTGAGAAACAGGAACTTCAAGGCAGAAGAAGATGAATGTCCCAACCCAAGCTATCAGGCGGAGGTAAAGAAGCAAAATTCCTCTTTCTTCCATGTTTTGTTCTATTCAGGTTCTCAGTGGATTGCATGATGACTGCCCACTTTGAGGAGGGCAACCTGCTTCACTGAATCCACCAATTCAAATGTTAACCTCACCACGAAAAATACCCCAATTGACACATCCAGAGATAATGTTTAATATGGGTGCCCTGTGATGACTCAAGTTGACTCATAACATTAACCATCACAAGCACTGTGACATCAGGTGGATCTAGTTAAAAGTGTGGGTGTCTCAGGGTTTGCCCAGTTCTACTAAATCAGAATTTGCTTTTAAAACAGGCCCTGAGCTTGGGGCCTTAGGCCTGAAACTGAGATTAAGATGATTCTGGGTGGCTTATGTGTCCAGACAAACTAGAAAAAAACAAACAAACAATAACATAAAAATACAATCAATAATTATCTAACAGGAAAATAACAACTCTCAAATTATTATCACAAATAACTTTTTCAGATACAATGCCCAGTACATTAATCAAAGGTGACTGAGATAAGACACCACTAACCACAATCAGCAGAAAACAAGAAAAACACACAGAATGAGGTTTCAGGTATAGGATTTATTATATATAGTCTATAAAACAACTATATTTACTGTGTTTAAGGACATAAAAGCTAAGCTTGAACATTTTAGGGGAAGCTAAAGAAATCAAGTGACAAAGACTATCTGAAACAAGGAAAAAGTTCTAGAATTCTAAAAAATGCTATAATTACAATTAAGAACTCAGTGACATGATTTAACATTAGAATAGACTAATAACTGAAGAGCTGATAGTTCAGAAGAAACCGAGATCCAGAAGCAGAAGTTTCCCTGCGAATAGGATAAATGCATCCATTTAAATTTGTGAAGACACTAGCCTTATTCTGTCATAAATGCATGTTTAATAAACCCCTTTATGCCTTTACACAATAGCGTGCTTTGTGCAAGTCAAAGCATACACCTTTCACTAGTTTTAACAGAAAGGGCGAGGAGCACTGGCATGACGTCATTCCCCTCGCCTGATGATGATGACTTCCAGGCAAGCACAGTGATTCAGAGCACCTCTGACCATCTCCACCTGCAGGTGCTTGTTGTTGCTGAATCCTGAAGTATTAGGCAGGGAGGGTGTAGCTGACCACATTTCCTATGATTGCTGGGCCCTTTTAAGCAAACTTATTTAACTGCCTTATTGGAAGGAGCCAAATCTGTGGGCAACTGGGAAAAGGGAGCGCTTGCTATCCTGGAAACTCAGGGACTTGCTTTGGAGACTGATACTGTGGTGGAACTTGAAATGGTGAGTAAACTGGTGTAATTTGTCACTCCAGCAAAATGCATCATGTTCTTAGTGTTCCTTTTTTCGAGGTTTCTGAGGAAATCTATAAAATAGAAATTAAATCAATTCTATGGAAATTTGGTGTTAATGACCATTCTAGGGCTTATATTTTATAAATGGATCCATGATGTTTGAGAGTTCTAAGAACCTAATTTCTCTTTACTTGAGGCTTACTTTGTAGAGAAGAAATATGTACAGATTCCTCATGTTTTCACTGCTCCCTAGCAGAGTAAAACATCACATAAACATTTCTCTGTTGTTATTTTGTCACATGGAAACCTTCTAACAATATCTTTGTACACATTTCCAAACATTTCTGGCAGTTTTCCACTTCGATTTTTTTTTTCTTTAAAAAAATTGAGCTAGCTAGCAAGATGTTGAATGTGGTTTCTGTTTTCTTGAAAATTTTTAAATTTGAGAATTCATTTGAGTATGTCCTTTTGGGGACAAATATGACTGAATATTTGTGTCCGTCCAATATGCATGTTAAAATCCCTGCCTCTCATGTGATAGTGATGGTATTAAGAGGTAAAGCCTTTGGAAGGTAAGTGGGTCATAAGGGTGGAACTCTCATGAATGGAATTAGTACCCTTACAAGAAGAAACATGAGGGCTTATTGTCACTCCCTTTCTGCTCTCTGCCATGTGAGGACAGAAAAAAAGCCACCTGCAAACTAGGAAGAAGGCCTTTATCGGACACCAGGTCTTCTAGCAACTTCATCTTGGACTTCCCAGTTTCTAGAACTGTGAAAAATGTTGCCCTGTTGATGGTAATTTGTTATTACAGTCCAAAATAAGAGAATAGGTAATTCTCAACCTGGAGTGGGGGTTGTCTAGAGATTGAGGAAAGCAGAATCCTTTGGGGGGGGAAATGGAAACATCCAAATCTCTCCCCCTGTTTAGTGTAGACATACATTTAATAGTCTATGACTCCTCCAATCTGGAGACCAGGCTCTCCTTTCCCCCACCCTTGCTTTCTAATCCATTTCCTACTTAATGGAATCTGACAGTTCAAGAGATGTAGCCTTGTGTTTTTCATTTCTCATTTGTTTTCTAAATTCCAGTACATTTTTTAAATGATCAGATGAGTTCTGGGAACAATGGGAGAAATAAAAAAAAAAAAGTAAAGTGCTTATCTGCTGTATTGTGGACTAGCAAATTTATTTTATACAATTTGATTCCATGTATTTGTGAAATATGAGATTATTTTAGCCATAGCTTCCTTTGAGCTAATAATGCAAACCACTCTCACCCCCTCTTTTTTTCACCCTCTCTCAGTTAGATTGCCTAACCTGTACTAAGGAGCTGTAGAAGAGTTACTGCCTTGGTTGCCTTCATTATGTGAGCAGTTAATAGAAGCTGTAACATAGTCAAGTCATTTCAGAGTAAAGACATTAAAGAAGACTCCAAAATTGCAACCACTCAGTCAAACATTGATTGATAACACAAATTGGACACCTTTAATAAACTATAATTTTTCCCCCTAAATTCAATTTTTAGTTATAAGAGGCAGATCATAAGAAAAATATGCCCATTTCAGAATCCCAGATATCATAATCACAGGACTGGAGGGCCTAGGGATGACATAAATCCGCTCTCCAGTTTTGCAGGCAGGAAAATGAATTCAAAGCCACTGGGTGACTTACTCAAGGACACAGCTAAATAATAGAAAAGCTGGAACAGGAATAAAGGTTTCTTGACTCCCAGGTCCAAGCATTCTACTTTCTACATGATACTGTCTCTTACAAAATTTGGTGAGGAAAATGTTGCAAAGGTCTGTCATGAGGATCTGATATGTAGTTCCACCTTCTACAACATGATAACCGATGTTCCGAATTGACTTTTGGCTGTCTTACACATACCCCAAATACACACACGGCGTCCCAGCCCTAGACTTGCTGCCCTACTGGACAGAAGTTTACCTTCCACCTGAATCTATTTCTCTTTCCTTTTCTCCTCACCCCCCTAGTCACTAGCACAGGGTCCATATCTCCTGTGGAGATTCCTTTCCTGACCACTTTAAAAAAAAAGATTTATTTTTATTTATGCATACAAGAATTGGGTGTAGGCCAGAGGTGGGGGGGGTGAGAGGGTTCACCAGAGACAGAGTGGGGAGCAGAACAGGCAGATCTACTGAAATACACTGCTGAGGGGAGCAGCAAGTGAGACAGGAGAGGTCTGCTGCGCCCTGTGGGTTAGCTCCTTGGCCGGGGATGCAACTCATGCAGTGGCTCTTGAAAGCTTCGTAATGCTGAGACTTTAACCCCTGCACCCCCAGGGAGGCCCTCCCAATCACTTCTTTGGGCTCATTTTTCCCCTTCACTGTGTTTTCTGGTGTTAGCAGGAAATTCTCCGTCCTCTCCATCTTGTGAGATCCCTGACCAAAGGGAGCCCACACTCACTCGCTGGCTACCCTGTCACTGACAGTTTGCCCGGCTGGCTGATCGGCTTTCTCTTCCTCTCCTCCTCTGGTTCTCTTGTGTCATTCCCTTCTTGAGGAGGCAGAGCTTGCCTCTGCTGGAAGCTACAGGGATAGACTCAAGACCCTTCTTGTGACTAAGGACATTTAGCTCCTTCTACCCACTGCTGGGCTTCCTCTTTGAGGTCAGGATCTGCCTTTTCCTTACTTCCAGACCAGGGGTTTATTTGAAGGATAAGGTCAACGCTCTTCATTTTATGTATGCAGCCCCATAAGTATATTTACTTATATGCAAATACTATAAAGCCACATATCAAGTAAAAGTAAAGTTTAATTTATCACCAGTGTTTTTAAATAAAAAGAAATACAAGTAGAAGTTGCAATCGTTTCTCTCTATAAGTCCTCCCGCATCTTGCTGAATTAGGCAATGGATACTCTGGGAAGCACAGATGGCATGACTGGGTTTGGTAATGTAGTAAGAGTTACTGCCCTTTTTTTTGTTGTTGTTGGTACACTTATGTGCCAGGCAAGGCACCATGTCTGAAATACATTTGAAGTTTTGCAGGAGCCCCGTGAGTGGACACGTTGACTGGAATGTTATTGTTGACAACACCGAGAAAGCAAACATTTGTTGAGCACTTGCCTGTGCTAAGCACGGCGCTGAGCCCCGACACATGCAGAAAACAGGGACGCAGCCTCTGTCCTCCTAACGCTGCCCGGGACAGTGCATTTTGTCACGGGGAGGGTGAAACACTACTCCAGGACTGTTAACACCAAGGCCAGCAGCACATGTGTGTCACTGTATAGAATAAGCTAACATTGTTTATTTTTTGACCCTCCTCTTTTAAAATCTATCGGATGGCCCAGATAGACCCCCCTATCCTGTATTTTCTCATGGTACGTTTTTCTACTGCCTCTCTCCTTTCCCACTGGACCTATTTCCTTCTGAGTGGGGATGCGGTAAGGGGCAAGAAGGGAAAGGTGGGAGATTTTCTGTGAGTGAGATGATTGCAGTGGTGCCAGATGCTGCCCAATGTGTACACTGCTGCCTTAATATTATCTTGAGGTCTGAGTAAGCAAGGGGCTTAATCCATGGAAGAAGCACCATTTATTTGAGATTAATGGGGAGGAGAAACTAGCCGTGATGTAAATAGCTGTGGGATAAAAAAATTAGTATGAGCCATTTTGTTGACCAACATGAATCTGTCTTGTAAAGAATCTGGTTTTTAAATCAAGATATTATTCAACAAAAGCAAGACGACTGTGTTTCATGGTAGTTTTCCCGTATAGTACAAATGGTTTTTTGAAAAACACCTCCTAGTACATGACATTTGCTCTATTGCTCAGATTGTCACAGGAAATACTGGGGTTATCTCCGGTAGAAGACATTCTGTCTTCATTAATAACCTATGCTTCCACCGCTTTTATCTCAAAATTTCAAAAGATGCTTTCTTTCTCTTCCAGTGAAGCACTGGCTATGCTAGTCCCTCCATTTTTTTTTCTTATTACAAGGGAGTCTATTGTCATATATTAATAATTATATTTTTGTATTGCAGTAGTAGCCTATTGCTATTGCTGTTATAGTCAATTGCTATAGATTTAAATGTAATGCCAAACCTTTACAAACACCTCATATCTCCTTTTTCAAAGTGCTAGGATTTGTTTCATTTACTGCGTCTACCTCATTTTCCACCAAATGGCAAGAGCACTGAAGAAATCTGTAAAAGCACCTTGGAAATCTACATCGTATGTGAGCAGGGGGAAAAAAATCCCCTTCTAGGTGCTTCTGAATGTAGCCATGCTGAATAGCACATCACTTATGCAGAGCTGGGACTTCAAAGCAACAGCAAAATTAAAGTTCAATCAAAGCATCGTTCACTCGGAACATTTTTGCTTTGTGGATATCAAGTACCGCATGTACTTGCAGTGGCTTGAATTTCCATAAAAGGAACAACAGGAGTGCTAGATTGCATTCCGTAAAAGTGATGGTAGCTGTTATCATCACAAAGGGGAAAAAAATTAAGGCAGAGGAAAGATGACAGGAGTAGAGTTAGCTGAAAATGAAAAGCAGAGTGCTTGAGCACTACAGGGGAACATTAGTGGGATTGTGAGGTGTGCCCGTCTGATGTGGTCCTTTATTATCTCTTTTATTTGCTATGTGTGAGGTTTAGGGAATTTTTTTGATTTATGAAGTGTCACCTGGCTCTCCTGTCTGGCGAGGAATGCTAGTGTGGCTCAGTTTAAGGCAGTGGTATCCGAAATGTGATCTCCTGGGGCTGCATAGACAATTATTAGTGGTGCAGGAAAAATATGTATTAGAATCATTCCTTTATTCTATAGTGTTTTTGTGTTTTAAGTTTCTGTTTTTGGTTATATTTATAGCAAGGCTATTGAAAGTGAGGTCCCTGACAAGCAGCATTGACAATGTCTGCCAGGCAGTTTGAAAAGAAAATTCTTTTTTTAAAAAAGATTTAATTTTATTTATTTATGCATAGAAGAACTGGGGTGTGGAACTGGGGTGGGGTGGTGAGAGGATTCACCAGAGACAGACTGGGGAGCAGAACAGGCAGGTCTACTGAAATACACTCTGAGAGAAGCAGCAGGCAACGCAGAAGAGGTCTGCTGTGCCATGTGGGTCAGCTCCCTGGCCGGGGATCTAACTTAGGGATAGGATCAAATTCAGACCTCGGTGGCTGGTGATAGCTTGATAGCATTAGACTTTAACCCCTGTGCCACCAGGGAGGCCCAGAAATGCAAGTTCGTGGGGCCCATCTCAAACCCAAAAAAAGGGTTGGGGACCTAAGAATTGTGCTTGAGCAAGCTCTCCAGCTGATTCTGATGCCTACTAAAGTTTGAAGAGCAAACTGGTTTCTAATGTCTATTTTTATAAATAAACACACAGGTGGGAGATGCACTCAGAAGTTTTTACTGATGGGATGCTGAAATTTATCTAATGCTATAACGCATTGTTACTTCAATAAAAAATGATTTAAAAACATTGACGAAGATGCTGTGGTGGAGACCTGCTGCCTCAAGAACCGCAGCGTCTCTGCTTTGCTTTTCTTCTGTTTTACTAACTAACCCTGGTCCGGGGAGGGTCATTCTGCCTTTTCACTTCCTTGCTTTCTGGGCGAGGTATGCAAGCTTCTTAACCACTGTAGAAAACGAGAATAAAGTGAGATATTTCTATCTCACAGAACCATTACAAGAGCTAAAGCAGCTCATGGATCTTAGAAGCACAGTGAACTTTGAGCACAAAATAGCCGTGGATTCTTTTCCCTTATAGCTGTGGACCTCCCAGTATCAGCAGTTTACATTCTTCTCCTGCTAGGGTGATAATATATTAGTTCCCAGACGCATCAGTATCTTATATGTATGGAAGCCAAAAAACAAAAAAACAACTCTTACAGTCTACAGACTATCACCTGATATATTATACTTCACGAAACCTTGACAACAAAGACAGATGGAGAGGATAGTGAAATAGGGTATTCAAATATTTACCCTTTCCAAGAGTTACTTGTAATTTTCCCTGGAATTTCCAAGGTGCAAAGAAGAGCAGAGTGGGTGACGCTGGAGACTAGCAGTTCAACATCAAACAGTTGTAAGAATTGGCTTGGAGGGGCCTCCCTAGTGGTGCAACGGGTTAAGTCTCAGCACTATGAAGCTATCTGCAGCATGAGTTCGATCCCCAGTCAGGGAGCTAGCCCACATGGCGCAGCAGACCTCTCTTGTCTTGCCTGCTGCTCCCCTCAGCTGTGTATTTCAGAAGATCCACCCATTCTGCTCCCCACTCTGTCTCTAGTGAATCCTTTCACTCTGCACCCCCTCCCCCCTGCCCCCAGCCTATACCGCCCCATACCTACTGCTTCTGCCTGGCAGCTGGACACAGCTAGGTTAGTTCATGGGAGATGATGAAGAGTGTTGGCAAAGGTCTCTTAGGAGAACTGGGAAGAGCTCCTAATTTTTATGTTCCTAAGATTCACCTGGATAATGTGCGTAAATTGGCATAGTTCTATCCCCAGCCCGAGCCTGATATTTTTATTGTATTGAAGCCAGCCTAGGAATCTGCACTGTTCACAAGCCTCCCAGGTGATTCTACAGCAAGTGGTTCATGCTAAAGAGAATCTCTATGCCTGGAATCACAGGTGTTTTAGAGCTAATAAATACTTTAGAGCTCATTTGGTGTAAGACTTCTTAACCTATTTCTCCTCATGAGAGTCAAGATGATTGTCATTAAGATAAATGCATGACATGTTCTCATTAATATATTCAGATTTGACAAAAATCATAAACACTGAGGACTAAAAAAATGCTGCAGCTATTAGCAGTAGTAATTCCCAGCAGACGGAGGCATTGATAAGATTGCCAGTGTGCTCTATTCAAGTCCCCGCTGTTGAATGTACACCAGCTCTCAAGTTTATCAGTGTACAAGAGGGTGAGAATGAATGTTAACACAGGGATGACTTCGGAGCCAGTCAAGTTTTGTTTTTTTTTTTTAAACCTCATTAGTAATCTTGAGTATATTATTAGTAATAGATTTTCTGGTGACACAATCACAATTGAGACACACCTTTGTGGCAGACCCTGCTAGGTGTCTCCTGGTATTTCTTTTCCTCTAAGAACCCCCATATTTTAGCTGGCCACATGAATACCCAGAAAAAAATGACATCTCCCAGTCTCTGGGAATGATCATGGGACTAAGTTTTTGACAACAGGATTTAAGAGGAAGTCATGCGGTTTACTTCCAGGCAGTGTCCATAAAGAGTGGCTCTTTTCTCCTTTTTGTGACTGGAATGTGGAAGTGAGAGCTAAAGCAACCGTCTTGCACTAGGAGGGGGAAACACGTGCATGTGCTGAGGGTGACAGAGGGAAGAACCAAGTAGGAGCCCAGGTCCCTAAAAATGCTGGCCCTGTCTTGGGAACCCTGGATTGCTGGTGTGTATGTGTGAGAGAATTCCATTTCTGCCATGCTCAAGCCGTTATTATGTCTGGCTTTTGGGCACGTGTTGTGACTACAGGTTGACAGCTCCTAATCTTGCCAAATATCTCATTTTTCAAATGAGAACAGAGAAAACTGGGGAGATGAATGGCTTGACTGAAATCATGTAGCTAGTGAGGCATAGACCTGGGTATAGAATCTGGGTCTCCTGGCTTTTGGATCAGAATAGTTTTTAGCATCATATAGGCTTCTCAAGGTCACTGTTAGAAGTCGTTCCTAGATTGAAATCATACTTCTGCAATTGAATTGAGATGACAAATAAATACCTATCTACCTGCCTCCTGTCCAAAGTCTTGACAAGACAGAGAAAACATTTGAGAAAGAGTAAATTCATTAGCGTGTAGGAAGACAAGAAATAGTATTAACAGCAGATAAAAGATGTTGCATATTCCTGGGAATAGTAAGGAAAGATTCATGAAAGTCAGAAAATAGGTGGGATTGGAGTGATGGATACAGCAGCTGGCTGCCTGCGTTCACTTCCCCTTGTCCACGTCTGATTTCTAAACCCCTCAAGAAAACACCGCCTGTCTCTAGTTCACTGCCTCCACGTTTTCTCAGAAGCCGTGGGGGCTTGATCAGTTTTCCTGGAGCTACAGGAGCTATAACACTCTCAGAGATCCTTTTTGGAGGCAGGAGGCAGTATATACATGTCCCAGACTTGTGTCTTTTGGTCCCAGTAGTGTTGAACTCCTGATGTCCCACACCAGCTTTGAAAACATACTCTCTATTGGCTTCCTGGCAAGCCACACTTCACTTCACTTACACTTGAATCCTGTCCCTCCTTGCACACCACACTCAGGTAGCTCTCAGGGTGAGTGCTTGGATTTTCTTAGTACTGCAGACAAGAGACATAAAGAACGCCTCTTCCCTTCTCTACCCTACAGCTTTTTGCTTGAACCCCTTGCCCATCCCAGTCCTTTCATATGTATGCCAGGAGCTGTCATTCTTGCAATGTTCATTCTCTCCCTCAGCTAAAGAGGCTTCAACCTCAAGGATCTCTGTTCAACATGTATTTCTCCATGGTGGACTCCTAGGACAGTAGGGACATTTCCTGCCCCATCCTACTCCTGTCACCTATGACACCTGTGACCAGCTGTCCTTACCTGCCTGTGAGGTGAGCAAGTATAGAATGGAGCTTTCTAACATGGAAGGATGGTGCCTGGCGGGGAGGGAGGGCCCCGAACCTGGAGGGAGGAGAGCTGGATCAGCTTTGCTACAGGAACTAACGCTCTCCTGGATGCAAGTGACAGGGTGTAACTTGAACTACCAAGAGGGACTGTGACCAAATCCCCTGGGGCAGGGGGTTAGCTGGGTCTCTGAAGCAACTAGAAGCAGGCACTAGATAGCCAACACAAGACCAGTGCATGGTTGTTCCTGTATCTGGAAGCTTTTCCTTCTCTCTTTACTACTCACTATTCATGCATCTCTAGCCACCTCATCAAAGGAGCCTCTTCTCCTGCCACTTATCTTCCCGACTGGATGATAAGTTGGGGTTCATCTATTTGAGCCTACAGGGCAAATTAGAAATAGGAATCCTTCAATTGTGAGGTAAAGGATGGCATTAGACTTCTGCAGTAAATACACTATATACAGATGTTGATTTATGATGATGTACACTTGAAACCTGTATCATGTTGAAGTGCACTGTTATGGCAATAAGAATTTTAAAAAGAAATAGTTCGCCCTTTGGTGTGGACAGCGCCAACGTGTGAAGAACAAGGAATTCTCCCTCTGGGCACACAGAGCTCCCACCAGCTTTCATCTGCTTTGTGAGCAGCATAAGCAGATTTCTGTCAGTTTGCCGCTCCGCTGTGCTCCCGCGAACAGCCGTGTGACTGGACGCAGACGCTGAGCCGGGCTCCCTGCTGTAAGCGCTCAGGAGACTGCGGACCTTTTCTCCTCACGACTCGGAAAGACATCAGGTTTACTTTGCTTGCACACTTACTTAAAGAATGTCTCATAAGCCCCATGAGGACAGCAATTGGATTTGTTTTTTCTCAATGTATTATTCCTCCAGCCCAGTGGTCTGGCACACCAAGAGCTCTTGATAAATAATGGTTGTTTCATGAATAAATGAATGAGCAAGCAAATGTGTGTTTACTTATTTCTCTTGGACAGGCTTTTTCTGTGAGTTGGGAGACATGGTTGCTGGCAGCTTATCAGTACACAGACAAAACTGTTTCTTCTTGATTCTGACTCTAATATTGAAATTCCATGGATGAATGCTAATTGGCCCAGCTGAGATCACATAGTCACTGGAAGAGGCAAAAAGATTGGCAAGCCCATCACAGTTTTGTTTGATGAGTGGTATGATGGGCATTTCCCCAATGAAGAGGGAGCAGTCCTAGCAAATGAGGGGAGGGCGGGACAGAAAATGTAATCCAGATGACCTTCAACAGCCATTGACTGGCTGTAGACTGGTCCCTTCTGGGTCTTTGTTTCCTCACCTGTGAAAGGGAATGTGCTGAGCTCACCTCTGAGATAGTTCAGCCCAACGTTCTATTCCCTTTTGTTCTGGTTCTGTCTCCTCCTGCCAAATTCTGTTCTAGTGTTGTAGGTGTTAAGTGGAAAAAGACATGACTGTGGGCAGCCTCAGTCAAAGAAGGCTTAATGGAGGTGAGCTTTATGCCAAGTTGGAAAGTCTGAGGAGGAGTTGTATATGGAGAATGGAGAGAGAGAGAATGTTCAGGGTGGCAGGCTGGCAGGGGCAGATATTGGTGTTGAGTCATTTGTTAGGAGTCTTTTTTTTTATTGTAAATATCTTTGTTAGTGGTACCATGTTAACTCATCTATACTTCCCCCTGAAAGTATATCCCAGAACAGCAAGTTGGTCATTCACGAGCATCTGAGGGAATGCGACATTGGGCAGGTGAGTTGTGATCATCAAAATCGGTCCTGAGTACACGCGTCTCTAGGGTGTGTGAATGAGGCTGGCGGCCTAGGGTATGTGCTTTGCCCGTGTGCTGGAGGGCGCGTGGGGAGGGAGGGAGTTTTGCTCTAACAGCAGGAGAGTTAACTCGGGCAGACAGAATTATCTCCATTTCATGACATGAAAATGGCATGAGGCTCCTATACACACAACTGGCCCTGAATCCTCCCCAGGATCGTTAAGTAAAATAACTTCTTGGCTCCCATCTGTTCTCTCCAATTCTTTAGGTAACACTTCTGTGATTTTCCTCAAGGATGTTCAAGTTCATTTCAATCATCCTCAGTCTTAGAGAGGTTGTCCTTCACTCACTAAGGATGGACACAGTCTGTGCAGGAGGCCCGTTCACCAGACACCACTGTAGGGGAGCCCTAGGCACTAGGAAGCGGGACTGGGAAAGGGAGAGCCAGCCCACTCAGGGGAGGTGGCAGGAGGGGCAAGTGGCCCAGTTCTGACCTGTGAGCCCTGCGATCCTTTAATGCCCAGCACTCTGCTACTGAGAGTCCTCCCCTTATGCACCCACATGTAGTCCTGGGCTGGGTCTACTAATCTGTTTCACAAGCAGGGGGCCGCTAATGGTGAGCAGAGAGGACATAGCACATTTCCCTCGGTCTCCTAGAACTGTACCTGGTGTGACTGCCTAGTGGCGCTGAAAAACCCAGTATAGCTTCGACATTAAAAGACTTGGGGTGTCTGTTGGGGGGGGGGGAGGGCAAGCAGCCCTCTGTGAAATGCTGTATAAAGAAGCAATATAGCCTAATGATTAAAAATTCAGATCTAAAGCCTGGATATAATTCTCCCAGGTCTTCCACTGACTGACTATGTCTTTGGGCATTACCTTACCTATCTGCGCCAAAGTTTCTACCTCTTGGGATTGTTGGGAGGATTAAATGATGAATTCGAGCTTTAGAACGGTACCTGGTGCCAACCGAAGGGTAGTTGTGGCCGATATTTATATCCCTAAAGCTAAACTATATAATATTTGAATGGAGGTTTAGACCAGACTGAGGTGTTGGCTATAGAGCTTTGAAGCCAGCAAAAAATGATCATGAGATGAAGGTAGGTAGAATAAAACAGAAGCAGTTATGAGCCTCAAGATGGGGCTTTCAGGGTGAACTGACCAGACGCTGCTGTGAGTGGGGTAGGGTGACTGGGAGGCTTGGAGCATCAGGGGAGCTGATCAGAACCTCGGGCCAGGGGTGAGGGGATGAAACAATGAAAGAGAAAGGAAAGGAGGCTGCGGGCAGGGTAGGACATAGAGTCTGGGCGTGGGTGGCTGAAAAAAAACAGTTTTGATGGCAACCCAGCCTGGATGGCGGGGGGGGGAGAAAAACCGGTACCCCTGAATTGCTCTATGTCCTCTACACAGACTTAAAAATGCTTCCACAATCCAGTGGAGCCTTTCCTGCTTTTCTATTGCTCCACAGCCTGAACCACTGGTTTCTTAACAAAATTTTCATTATCTGAATGCAGACTCAGATGTCAGTCAGACTCAGGACAACTAGCAAACGGGAACTAATCTCTCACTAACGAAATTACCAATAGCCACTGATTATTCCCTGAAGTGCCTGGATTTTAAAACTCAAAATCCTTGATTGTAAACTCAAAACAAATGTCTAATCTAGGAATTGTTAATTTAGTGGGTGATGGGGTGAGATTGGTAGGTTTCAGGTCTTTGAGAGAGTGTCATCATTTGGTGACTGAAAGGATGATGACTCAGTGACTCTTAAAGGAGTCTGTGACTCTGGAAATGTCGAGGGCATATGCTTCAAGCTATTTTGGCTAAGGTGGTGCAACAAAGTAAAGTATAAGCATTCAGATTAGTAGGAAGAAAATATTCTTTCAATTTGGTGAGTCAGTGATTCGTCTGTGTGTGCCTGTATCTGTGTGTCCAATTTCTTCTCGGTTTCTATTTTGGAAGCATAGTTTTTTTGTTTTTGTTTTTGCTTTTTTTTCTTCAGTGTTGGGATCTATTGCTTTCTTCTCACCAAAGTGACTCCTGTGGTAGTTTCCACTGGGGGTTGAGGTGTGATTGTTGGGGGGGGGGGTGGTAGCTGAAGTGGGTGTGACCAGGATTTAGGGGCTAGAATCTGCTTAGTCACAGGTTTTTGTTGTTGTTTATTTTTAAGCTCCTAGAGGTTTTTCCTTTCTAAAACAGGAAGTTTTTACTTCCACAACATGTTATCACCAAGGAAGTAAGCATAGATTTCCCACAGCTCCTGCCCTCCTCTTCCCTCCCCCATTTCCTACTGCTGTCCGCATTCTCCATCCATTCTCCCAGAATGCCTCACTTTGCCATAATGAGATGCTCGGCTGCTGTGCAGCCACGACGTCTTGAGATGGATGGGGCCTTCTGTGCTGCCCTGAGAGGGATGTTAAAAAGACATTGTGTTCATGGAAAAAGGCTAGAAAAGGCGAGGAGAAATGAAGAGCCTGACAACACACAGAAGCCATTGTCCAAGTGAAATGGTTATTCTTTCCGTCCATCCCCTAGCTGGAGTAAGTGAAGCAATGCTATATTTATGAAAGTCACTATAAAGGTCATGCAATTGTTTAGATTCAATTGGGAAATTACACCTTCTGAGATGGAATTTAATGCAACATCATTAGTACTTGATTAGCTCAATGCGATTAAGGTGAAAATATCCAATTCAGAGAAGAACATGTGGTAATGAATTAATACATTTTTATTCAAATACCCCATTAAATTCTTAGGCAGGTGTGATTTCCATAAAATAAAAAGTCCTGGTAAAAAAGAAAAGTGTCTGTAAAAGCATCCTATAGATCTTCCAGAAAAAAAAAAATTAGCCAAGAAAAAAAGAGAGGGGGTTATTGATGCAACCCTAATAATAATGCATTAAGAAATCTTTAAAGTTAGAAATAGTTTTAAAAATAGATGAAATTTTCTGTATGTAAGAGGGACCAAGAAAATGCACTGCTAAATGAAATTGAAACGGCAACCATTTCAGGGTGAAATCTCAGTATAATTTGAAAGTTCTTAGTTTTGAGAGCTCTAGATGGCTGCTCCATAAAAAAGAAACCAGGATTTTCTAGATAATTTAAAAATATACACTTTTCACTTGACATAGTCTCAACATAAAAATTAGCCAATTGCACCTCACAAAATTGCACTATTTACAGGGAAACATATGAAAGCATTACATAATTGGTACTCACATATTCATTCCTGTTTGCCTCCCATACTTTCATAGTGTTTTTACATTATTTTATCTTACTCAGTCATTATGTATCCCTTGAAGGTATTAACTCCATTTTTATAGATGAAGGAACTGAGGCCCAAATTTAATTCCTGTTTAAGTGCGTAAGTGGTAGGGTCTTGAGTCTTCATCCAAGCTGGCCCAAAGGTAATACTTAAAGATATTTTTGCCTTTGCCTCTGGTATAACAGATTAAATAACTGTTATACCAGTGATTGTGGTTCTCAGGGATGGGTAAATTACTTCATAGTACGAGGATGGGAACTCATTCATTATGGGAACACAAAATGTGTCTCTATTCACAGAAAATCCCCTTTAATTTATTACTTGTTTTGGGTATAAGATGCCCTCTCTTTATATTCACAGGAAATTCTTCTCAATCCTATATATCCATTGGAACTGTCAGTATAATCAATTTTCATTAAGCTTGTTTTTAAAGAGACTGAGCGTCCTGGCGTTGATATTTTTTTTTCCTTACCGTGTAAATTCTCAGATTTCAGTTTCACATAAGGCTAATTGCACATTTGGTGTTATGTGGTCCTTTGTATATTAATGCAATGTTCACTGTAAACTCCAGATGAGAGGAAGAAATTCAAGTTAATGAAGCATAGTCAAAGACTAGAAGAAAAGAAAGATTTGGGATGAAAAGCAGGATGTGAGGGGTATGAATATGATTGATGAGTAATACTACAGCTAACATTTATTGAACCAGGTACTTTTGCATGCTTTACTTGTATTTATCCATTCATTTAATTCTAACTATACCTTTAAAGTAGGTCCTATCATTTTCTCTATTTTTCAGATGGGGAAATCAAGACACAGAGATGCAATTTGTCTTAAATATTAGAGCCAATGGGATTTTAATCCAGACCATTTGCCTCCAGAAAGCCTAGGTTCTCCTTCCAGAAAAAGGCAAAAGTGCTCCCCAAACTAAAATGCCCAGTAGAGAGTTGGTTCTAGAAAGCTCCATCTATTGAGATTACTTTAGGAGATGCATTATAGCACCAACAAATGTTGATGAAAAAATGGAAGTTGGTTGAGTATTCATTTTAAGCCTACATGATAGGGGTCCAGCAACTCTATGAACTAGCCTATAGTGAACACACACAGATCACTTGCTTGTGTTTAACAATCAATGTAAGATAGGCCAAGGGAAAGGAGGCTGATAAAAGTATAGTAAAGCAAGATTGATGGCAAACAATACCATCTTTTCAGCTTACCAGTCACTACCAGTTTTGAGGAGAGGTGGTCTTCTATGCCTTCTCCATTAATTAATGATTGGGACCTAGAAGTACATGGGTATTAGAAAACATTTTTACTATCCTAGTAGTGTCTGGTGGCTATTTGCAATACTATCCTATATATATTATATATGTAAAAAGTGCCATTCTTATGGAAATTAAAACAGCTGAAACTTGTTCCTAATAATGTAGGCATCTAAGGTTAAAGGGTTAATTCCTATAGGTGAAAGACACTGTCCCTTTCACTGATATACCAGAGTAGACAATATGCTATACTCAGCAGCGTTTTGTTAGATACTCTGGATAAATAATCTCATTAATAATGCACCACAAAGTAGATAGCTGCTATTGAAATGTGGTGAAAAGAATAAATTAGATAACAAGACTATCACTTGGAAATAATCTGACTCATATTTTTCATAATATTTACCTATAAAGGCAGCCAGGGTAAGTAGATGTTCTACTCTAGAAGAGGCCCTCTAACTAAGCCCTCTTTTTAAAATTTCTCTCTATATTTTACATCACTATTCATTTTTGTACATTTTGCTTTCTCCTCTCAGGTGTTGTCCCCATAAAATTCCCACCACCAAGTCACCGGTGGACCATCATCACAGTCTCTTGCGCTCTTCCTGCCCGTTTCAATCCTGCTCCCTTTCCTTTCCTTGCTGAAGTTGCCTGCTAGTTTTGTCTTTTTTCCCCCATTCTGCACCCCCAACTCCAACACATGCAGGAAAATCATGCCATAGTGGGATTTGTAGAAAAGTTTTAAAATTTGGTTAAAGAGCTCTGTTATTCTTCTTCTCACTAGCCTTTTCCATACCAAATTCTAATCTAGATTTAGGGCATTTAAAAATATATCTGATTAAATGAATATTATACAACTAATCAAATAGTCATCAGTTGACACCAGGTAACTTGTTTTAATATCACCTTAAGTCAGTAACCAGCTGAGTAATATGGCATAGAGAATGCATTTCCAAATATCTCTACCTATCATAGTCCCTAGACAATTGCTAATTTTTTCCTCTAAGGATTTGAATATAAATGCATGTAAGTGTAACTTTATTTCAGTAAACATCCCTGTAGGGATCAAGTTACTTGGGAATGGTACCAATGAGGAAAAAAATGAAATTTTCTTTAACAAATTCCTTATTGATTTCATAAAAAGAGGGCAATATGTCAGCTATGAAGTATAGAATTTGTATTATATTGACAGCTTTCTAATGGGAAGGGGGAGTAGTTTCTGTAAGTTGGAATTTGAAACTTTGATACTGGACAGTGAGGTGAAGGGGAAAAGACCTGGTGTAGCAAGTGGGAAATGAACTTATTGCTTTGTTATTTATCAACTAGCTGAGCGACTTGGATTAGGCATTTAACTCCTTTAGACCTCAAATCTCATATACTTAAAATGAGAAAGGTGTATTTGATAATCCCCAAGTTCCTTACATATCTAAAATTTCATATTACAGTCAACATGCAGTTCACCTTAAGCAGCAGTTAGCTAGTGCCTGCCATTTGAAAGCACTGCACTAGATGTTAGTCATTTAATTATACCTGTTTGATTATTCACAAAAACTGTGGGGCATGAGATATATCTAAGAGTGAGCTTTACTGCTCCATCCTCAAGCTATTTGCTGACTCGCTACAAAGATCTGTGTAAATTACTTTCTATGTCTGTATTTGAAAATAATCATACTGACTAAAAGTGATGCTAAGAGACAACAAAGTGGAATATTCTATAAATTTCTGTGGATACCATGTGCCAGTGGAGTGCTGGGTGCTAAGCTGGCAGGTCCCTCATGTAACTTAACCATTACATACATTAGCATAAAGTTAGATGCAAACAAGAGAGCAAATAGCTAGCTAAAACAAATTGTGTATGTTAATTTAGATGTGTCAAGAAGCAAGCCCATTGCTGTGCAAAAAAATCTGTCTCAGCCCTTTAAGTATCATAAGCAGAAAAAAAACAGTATTACATATAGAAAAAACTATGAACCTGTATAAACTATATATAATTTATTATTTCCTAGATGGAGAGTAGGTTGAAAACATAAATGGGATAAAGAATGTAGGAGCAGCTTTTTTTTGCTCAGAATAACAAGCATACATTCTTACAATTAGATCTGCCCAACAAGGAATGTCTGAGATTCAGGAGGTAACTACCCATCTCTGTGGGGCCCTGCTAAATGGTTCTCAAAGGTTAAAGGTCCCCCATATGAATGAGATTGTTGTCTAGAGAAGGCTCCTTCCCTAAACAAGTGGATAAATTCAGGTAAAATTCAGAGACTATGATTAGGTGAAGTGATTAATACACGTTTAAATGCTAGAAATCCGATAGATAAAAAAGAATAAGGGTATAATTTATTAATGAGACATTAAGGATTAAGAGGAGTAAAGTCCAGTATTACAATGGGAATGGTGTGGGAAAGAGGAACTGACTTGATCCAGTTCTTTCAAATATTTCGTCTTTGTTGTAACATTTATGCCCTGATTTGAAACCTTAATGTCTTAACTCTGAAACTCAAAATCCTTGGCTGTAGAATGCTAAAACCACAACGACACGAGTTGTTTGTGGTGACATCCATTCTCTGAGGGGGCTGGGCACCGCACTGGCTGCCAGTTGGGGCCTTGGGAAACAGAAAAGTGTTGTATGTGTGTTAAGGGGTAGGGAGCCGTCCTCCGCTAACATCTACATTGTTCCACCACAACCTCGATACGTGTGTTGAGTACGTTTGAAGGGACTGAAAAAACTGCTCGGAATTCATGAAAATGGTGCGAAGTCTTGACTTGAGGCGCAATGGTTAGAAGAATTCACCCGAATCATCGTTTTCCTCTGTCAAATCACAGCCAGTTTCGTTTTCTGGATCGTCTCTCAGTGTCAACGACTTAGATTCTCTTACTTTATGGTGGCTGTCCTTCGAGGGTTGCTGACCTGCCCCCTGGACTTGCGGACGTGCCAGACGAGCCCGACGAGCCCGACGCTCACCGCGCAGCCCTTGATGTCCCTGTGCGCTGTCGGCTGTACAGATTGATGTGTAATGAGCGGCAATGCCTGTGTCACTGGAAGCCTTTAGATCAGCCCATGTGTGACGAAGGGCGAAGAGGTGTATGGACTCTGGAAAAGAAATGCATTTCGAAAATGGGGAGAGGACGGATTGCACGAGAAAAGAGAATCTGTTCCTCACCGGAGGGTTTGCTGGTAATGAAGCCGCGGCATTTCTTTATCCACATTTCAGCTGTGGGCAGCAGTCAGCGAGAAGTCCCAGTCCAAGTTCCGCACGGTCTGGGCTCCTGCAGGCAGAGAGCCGCTCTGAGGCGCAAGAGACGAGCTGGAGAGCTGGCTGCGTCGCGCTAGGGAAGGGCAGACACCCCCATTCCGTGAAGCGGGATACCGGCTGCCCCAACTGCGTTCTCCCTTCTTGGTTCTTCGGAGAACACTTCGCGTGCTTTGTTTCAGAGGCCGACCCGTCTTCTTCGGTTGGTCTGCGGCTCCACCAATCCCGCCCGCGATGGGGCGGGGCTTCAGGGTCAAGGTGGACCTATTCCTCTGCCTCGCCCCTACACGCGCTTTCGGACCCCTGGGGATGAGTGACAGCAGCCCAGTCCAACCTGCTATCCCAGAGCGTGGCCTCCGCCAGGGGCGTTACAGGGACGAGGCGCCGGGACCAATCACCTTGGACCTTAGGGGGCGGGGCCTCTTTGCCAGCTCCAGAGCGGCGCTCGGCTATCCTTTTGTCAAATAAGGGACGCTGAGGGGCGGTCCCTGAGCAGAGGTTCAGCCAATGGTAGAGGAGAGGTGGGCGGGCCGGGAGTGCCCGGCGGCGGGTCCTCTGCTCCGATCCGAGGTGCGGCGAACCGGTGGGGGGACCGCGAGGCTAGCGCGGGAGCCTGGGCGGCGAGCGGGGTGTGAGCTGCCCGAAAATGCACTCGGATGCCACCGCTGTCAGTGAGTAACAGAGAGCGAGTGGGCAAGGGCCAGGCGGCTGGCAACACTCTCCACTCGACTCCCGCAGTCTCCGCCCCGCTCCTCCTGTCCCGAAAAGCGCAGGGAGCCCCTGCCCGACAGCCACCCCTTCCCCTCCAGGGGCCGGGGCGGACGGTGACGCCGCGGGCAGCGTGGGGCGGGGGTGGGAGTGGGGGGAAGGGGCCGGCCTGCCGGGGGAGGGCGGAGGTGAGGGGGGTGGGGACTGGCTTCATTTCAGTGTTGGGGGAAGGGGAGGCGGGACGTGCGATGATGGGCCGGGACTGGAGTGTCCGGGGTGAATGGAGGTGGTGGCTGCTGCCGGCGCTGGCGGGTTGGGCTGGGGGGTGGCAACGGTGGGGGGTGGAGGGGAGAGGGAGGGAGCGAGAGAA